>JAQQSW010021433.1:0-10660 GCA_028646575.1 Pseudocheirus occidentalis
ACATACCAAATTTGCAGTTTCATACGCAAACATCTTTTTTTATTCTACTATGTTATGGAAATGTTTGTGTTATTTCATAAATTAAAAATAAAACTTAAAAAATGAAGACAGAGTGGTTTGAAATCCACAGGACATCAGTACCACGTTGGATATGATTTAGAGGAACAGGGTTCAAATATCACAAGGTCAAAACAATTTGGGGCTTGAGAATATTTACAAACATCACTCACATCATAAGCCTTTCAGATCCCCTCTACATGCTATATGCAAGGGATCCTCTTGAAATGGGAGTCTTGTCTAATTTGATGTGGCTTTAAGTGAAGGCTGTTTGAAATGTGCTGCTCATTTGGATTTTCATGTTTTGAAGGAAAATGTGCTTAAAGCTTAATCCAATTTTCTAACACCCTGAAACAGACGGAACAGAATGTGGAAATGGACAATGATGACATAACAAGGAAAGAGATTTCCTTGCAAAAGCCCCCTACTCTGTAAAGAGGTATTTCTTCTGAGAGACATCTGTTGATCTATTCCAGACTAAAGTAAAAATCTCTCTTTGTGCCTGATGGAAAGTAGTATTTTCAAAGAGTCCTCTTCATCATTATTTTTTAAGCTAAGAAATTACCACAAAAAAAAAACTTAACAGGAAAATTCCTCAAGTATGTTGAAATTATAGTTCACATATACACCAAGAAAAAAAATTAAGAAAATTTTCTCCTGAAATGCAGCCTCTCTAAAATTTCTACCTCTATTTAATTGAAGGGGGATCATAGGACCTTATGATAAGACCACATCTTTTCTCTCTCCACTCCAAACCATACTCCTCTTGTCTAAGAAGGTTATTTTTCTAAAGCTCAGGTCCTGTTATGTCACACACTTCTGCCATCACCACCACCCCTCTAATCTATATGCAACGAACTCCAAAGAATCCCTATTTCATTCAGGAGGAAATAAGTCCTTTGGTATTTAAAGCTCTTAACACCCTAGCCCCTTTCTACCCTTCCAGTCTTCTCACATTCTTCTCCCTTCTAGAGCTTTACAAGCCAACCATACTCAAGCACTTACCTAGAACACAATACTCTCTACAATCTCCATGCCTTTTCAATCACTATTCCACGTACCTATTTCTTCTATAATAATACCAAATTCTTCCTCCCCTTAGCTGCTAATGCCATTCCCTCTATGGCTATTTATCATTGACTGTGTTTATCTTGTACATTCTAATTTATATAGATTGTCTCCCCCACTACAATGTCATAAAGGCCAGAACTGTTTTTTGACCTTTCTTTTATATGTTCAACACTTAATACTATGCCTTGCCACATAATAAATGTTTAATGAATGCAGGCTGATTAATCAATTAACAGTAATGTAATAGCAAAAAGAATCAATTAAAATATTTTTAAAAATTTTAAATACTTCCTCACCTCCCACTCACTTCTTAAACCTTTGAAATTTGGCTTCCTGTGTAACACTGATTAAACTACTCTTTCAAAGATCACTCACATTACTTTGCTATGGTACCATGGCACATTGGCTCCAGAGTCAGAGGAATTGGGTTCCAAACCTGCCATTGTAACTTCAGGCTATTGCTTAATTTCCTTAGGTCTCAGGTTCTTTCATCTTTCATCTTTCAAATGAGGGGGTTGGAATAGATGATCTCAGATCTCTTCTAGCTCCAGATCTCTGATCCTGTGATTTCTTAACTGCTAAATCTGATGACCTTTTTCTCCTTTCTCTCTCAACAGCATTTAACACTGTTGACCACCCCTCCCTCTGCTACTGTTTCTCTCCTGCTTACTTCCTCTTTGTTTAACTACTTCTGGGTCTCCTTCACCACTGCCTAAGATCAGGCATCCCCTAAGTCTCTGTCCTTAGCCTTCTTTTGATTCTATACTCTGTCAATGACCTTACCTCTGTCTGTGATTTCAGTTATCTCTGGGCAGGTGACTCCCAAATCCAACTATTTCTCTAATTTCTCTCCTGAACTCTAGTACTAGATTATAGAGTCAGGATACCCTTGACAAAAATAAGGAAGTTAGGAAGATAAGTGGGTTTGGAAGTCAAGATAATGGAGTCAATTTTGTACCCGATGAGTTTAAAACTATGAGACAAGACATGTACAGAGAGATATCCAATGGACAGCTGGTGATGTAGGACTAGAATGTAGGAGAGAGAGAATAGGATTAGAATTAGAGCTAGAAGACCAATGTTAGAATCCTGGTTCTTTCCCTTACTAGCTGTAAGAACATGAGTAAATGACTTTACCCCTCAACTGTAAAATGGGGATAATAAGACAAGTAATAATACAGGCAAGCAATGATGATGATGATGATGTTACAAGTGTTGTCCCTTCACAACAATCCCCTTTGGAGGCATTATACTTATTCCATTGAAGGTTCTAAGATAACACTTCAGTCATAGGTCAGCAAGAAGACTAGAGGTTTTTAACCATATCCAGACTCCTTTTGAGGAATGAGTTAGAACTTTATATTATCACTGTCCTTGAATAGTTCACTGTACTAGGAATCTGTGATTTCTTCAGTACAGGTACTGCCTCTACATTAAGAGCCAACAAATGACAACCCCTTCATACCTTGGTGGACAGGCTTTTTGTGTTGCTATGAAAAAAAAACCAAACCACACAAAACAAAGCAAAACAAAAACAAACATGAAAAACCTATCCTTTGAAGACAATTGGCTGATCATAATAAGCTCCACTGCATGTAGCAAGGTCAATTGACAACTGATACAAAGTCTGTCCCTGGGCTAGTAACTCAAAGCCTTTTCAACTTGGTAGGGCCAACTAGAGCTTGCACTCCATTAGTGTAGCTGATGAGATGTCAGTCACCTCTGCCCCCAAAGTGGAGCATGAGAGGATGAACTAAGTGCAATGGTGTGGTTCCTCAGATCTCATCTCTCTGCTTACTGCCCCCATTACCTTGAGCAAGTCACTTCAACTCCTAGGGGTATCAGCTTCTTCATTTGGAAAATAAAGGGGTTGATTACATGGCTTTTGTGGTCCCTTAGAGCTCTAAATCAATGATCCTTTATATGTTATTTTCAATAATCAATTATGGGGCAGGCACAGTGAATAGAACACGGACCCTGGAGTCAGGAGAACCTGAGTGCGAATATGACCTCAGACACTTGACACAAAAAAATTGCTGTGTAACACAACTCTAATTGCCCTACCTTCTCCCTTCCAAAAAGCAAAAAAAAAAAAAAAAACCCAAACCATAAATTATCAATTATCAGTTATCAACATTATTATAAATATCATCAATTATTATCAATAACAAATCATCACATTTGTATAGCTTCTTTGGCCTACAAAGCCCTTTGCCTACAACAATCCTGTGATGTAAGGAGGACATACATTACTATCCCTTGCAGCCTTCTCATACCTGTTCATACCTGTATCTGCTTCTTCAAAATGATTAAGGATTATTAAATTATTAGATTTATTCTATTTATTAGGTTATTAAATTATTAGAGTTATTCAGGATTATTAAATTGTCATCATGTTTACACTTCAGAAATGCATAAATGCTCCAAACCAGGGCTTGATTGGTTGTAGTGTTGATTTCTAGACTTTAAAAAGGGAGAGGGAAAATGATAATAAAACAGATTGAACTTAAAAGTGTGCTGAGCTGACTTCAGTTGGTTGCTAAATATTTAGCAACATATCCCTGACCCTCATTTTGTTTTTACAGATTTTATGGAAACTGAGCCTCTGGAAGACTAAAATGATTTATCCAAGATCACCCAGGTAGTAAATGAGAGTAGATTTGAATTTTAGAAGCTTCAAAAGCCATTCCAAGTCAAATCTGATACATGAAGTGATATCGTACTTTTAGTAAAAAACAACAACAACAACAGAAAGCTACTTAAAAGTCACAGAATCAGTTTCTTTAGATAGCTTTCCAACTTGCTTGAGTATTTTTTTTTAAGTACGGTAAGCTTATAACCTGATAGCCACTGCTGCCCGGACTACATAGTAGGAGTGGGGAAACACGTATTGTCCTATTGCTTGTGTTTATTCAGAAGTTGCAATGAATTGCTCTCCCCTGGGTGTCTGTGGGTGTGCGGAGTCTTCTATGTAATTATATTCAGGGCTGGGAAAAGAGCTACCTGAAGTCTGGAGAAACAGGAGCTGGAGAAGGAAAGGCAAGAGGTGCAGGGCAGACTGTTCCCACTGGCTGGCTTGCATTGTCCAAGGGACAATGGGCAGCCCGAGGGGGCAGGGGCCTTCTAGCTGCTCTAGAGTTCAAAGAACGGCTTGTTTTAGGGGCTGCCCTTTTGATTAGTGGGGCCTCTAATTCCGGCCTGGAAGAAAGGGGAGGGGACCATGAAAGTATTTGAAAAAGAAGGATTTTCAGTTGAGATACAATGGTTAGGACAGTAAAAGAAGAAACCTCTGGGAGAGATCTGCACTCAAAAACAACGGATTGGATCAGATTATAGATTTATATCTCTATAAATATACATGCTAATATGTACTTATAAAATATATGGATGTGTAGACATGTAACATGCACACAGACAAAATGCTTTGCCAGTCTTAAAGCGTTATATAAACGCTAGCTGTTTCCTCTTGGCCTTGGGGAAGGAGTCAAACTTTTGACAAACCCTAAGAATGATAGAAATAATTCACACTTCTATATTCCTTTAAGTTTTACATGTCACTTTCTTCACAAGACCCAGGAAGAAGAAGACTCTTACAAATTTGTTCAGGCTTGCCAGCTTCCAAAAGCACTTTTGAACACATTCCATCTGATTCTCACAAACTTGGGTTGTTGGAAGAGGCAGATAATTCAATTCAGTGCCTCAAACATTTATTAAATTCCTACTGAGCATGAAGCACTGGAGTAGATGCAAAGCTTGGGTGAGAAACAGTCCCTACCTTCAAAGAACTAACAGTCTAACAGACCTGGAATATGACACAGGCAGAGACAAATAGAGGTACTGAGAACTTTTTCTCTTCACATTATTATTCATCCCAGGATCCAAAGAGATGATAATTTGGGGTTTAGAGAAGTCACCCAGTCTTTTCACTTTCAGTGAGTTTTGGGGTGACAGACTTCCATTGGTCAAGGAGTCATGCAAAAAGATAGGGGGTGATGCCCTGAGAGATTCTTCCCTGACAAACAGGAAACTGCACAGAGGAGAAGGAGGAGGAGGAAGAGGAGGGGAAGGAGGGGGAGGAGGAGGAGGAGGAGGGGGGAGCAGAAGGAGGAGGAGGAGGAGGAGAAGGAGGAGGAGGAGAAGGAGAATGAGATCTCTCTCCATTACTTTTGCCCCTAGAGAAAGATTTCCAGTTAGGAGATTAAGGGTACAAGGCTTAGTTAGCTCAAAGTCAGACTCGGGCTTCCTGTCCACCATGCCGGCAAAAGGAAGTGGGTAGCCATGGTATTCTTGAAATAGATTGTCAGTCAACCTCTCTATTGTTCCAATCACCATCCTTGTGACACCACCAGGCAAAACCTTCTTTCCAGGCACTGTTTCCTTGGTTTTGTTGCCTCTGCCTATTAGAGTGTTAGTTCCTTGAAGACAACAACCATCTCAGGTTTTTATTTGTACAACACAGTGGGGACAATTTTATTATTCAGGATTACAGATACCTGGGTTCTAAATTCTGCCCTGTCACAGACAGGCAACCATGGGTGAATTAGTTTACCTTTCTGGGTTTCTCATCTGTAAGACATGAGGTATGATTATCATCTGGTTGGACCAGATAACCTCTGAGGTCCCTTTTACTTCTAAACCTAGGCCCCTACAACCCAGAGATACTCTTTAGCCCCACCCCCACCCCTACAAACAATTCTTTGGGAGGGTTACAAATCTGGCCCCCAAATACCTTGGGCTCCAAAACCCATCTCTCCTAAAAGATAATACCCAAGTCTGGTCAAAGATTACAGGTTATTCGAGGCAATTCTTATCTATGATTGCTCTAAGAGTCAATCTTTGTTTGTTGTTCTTATCTTGTTCTTAGATTATTTCACTGTTAAGGAGGCAAACAGGACTTCAATGAAAACAGTCTTTGGAAAGTAATTTGTTTTGTTGGTTTTTTGTTTGTTTTTCTTTCTTTTCTTTTTCCTAGGGGGTTGGAGGGGGGGGGCGTTGTGCAGGGGCTGGGGAGGAGGATACAGTGAAATTGCCAAAACGCTAAAAGGAAAACTAGCTTATGTGGGTGGTACCAAAAGTAATTCTAAGCCCTACGTCCAATGGAAGTCACATTCACTGGCAGTGGCTCTAGTTTGGAGAAATAGAAATATTTCCTTCTCTTCACCACATACCAAAAGTTGGAACAGACCTCAGGACAGATAATTTTAGAGCTGGGTAGACCCTTCAAAAATAATCTAGTCCAGTCCTCTCATTTTACAGATGAGGGAACTAAACCAAGGGGAAATCATTTGTCCAAGATCATATAGCTATGTTAATAGCTAGGTGGCACAGTGGATAGAGCTCTGGGCTTAGAATCAGGAAGACTCCTCTTCCTGAGTTCAAATCTGGTGTCAGACACTTACTAGCTGTGTGACTCTGGGCAAGTTAATTAACCCTCTTTGCTTCAATTTCCTCATTTGTAAAAATGAGCTAGAGAAGGAAATGGCAAACCACTCCACTATCTTTGCCAAGAAAATTCCAAATGGGGTCACAAGGAGTTGGACATGACTGAACAGATGTAGGAGTTTCTCCTCCTAAGTAGTAAATGCATTGAGGATAGGGACCATGGTTTATTATCAATTTCAAATCCCCCTACCCCCTCAATAAAACCAACAACAACAATAGTAGCAATGAAAAGAAAAATTACTCAAAGCACAATGGATAATACAACAAGAGATCAGGGGGTACACAGAATCTTGAGTTAGTGTTGTACTTGGCCTCACCTGGCTCCCTTGATCCTTTCCCCTCCCCCCATTCTGCCCTAGCCAGTCATCTTCCTGTTTCATCAAGGAAGTTGGCTGCAGGGCCCCCCAAGGTTTCCCTGCGAGAGACTTGAAATGCGTACTAGCAAATCCCTGCTGTAAACCCCTTATTACGTAATCCCTGACCACTGAGAGTTGGGGGGACCCTATATATATCAGTGATCTCCCCTTGGTCAGGCCTGTTTGATTTGGGCGAGGTAAGATGTAGCCCCGAACAGCGCGCTAAATAAAATCCACTTCCAAAATATGCACTTGGGGTCTTACTGGCTTCTTTCGGCACAACACTAGGAGTTCTTAGCAATGCAACCATCTAAGTCAGTTCCAAAAGACTCATGATGGAAAATGTTATCCACATCCAGATAAAGAGCTGTACATTCAGAATGCAGATCAAAGTATACTATTTTCTCTGTCTCTTTTTCTTCCTTGTGGTTTTTTCCTTTTCTGATTCTTTTTTCACAACATGGCTAACGTGTAAATATGTTTAATATGATTGTACATGTGTAGCCTATGTCAGATTGCATACTGTCTTGGAAAGTAGGAAGGGGACTGGAGGGGCAAAATTTAGAACTCAAAATCTTATAAAAGTGAATGTTGAAAACTAAAAAACAATTATCTTAGAAGAGATTGGTTCAATTTCTTCATTTTGAAAGCAAGGGACTTAAGATCCAGAACAACCCAGCAAGAAAAGGGAGATCAGACTCCTCACTGGTGATTATAGTAGCAATTTCAGTGGGCATGAAAGCACTTCATGTGGATATAAAAGAGAAATATGCTCCAGGATGCATCTGAAATCTACTCCGACCAATTCATTATCATTAGGAAATGAATACATAATGAATCTCTACTGCTATTAAGCTTGATTTATAGCAGCAGTAATAGCCCGAAGGCAAACAAGCTTCACCAATTTAATGACTAATCTGTTCACTACAGGACTCTTTTACCTACCTATACACATGGAATCTAAAAAACTGGATGTAAACCAGCCCAAGCATTTTGCCATTAGGCTCCAAGCAAACTCCTCTAGTCCTCCTTTCATCTCTAACAAATGGATTTTTTTTTTATGGAGAGAATTAAAGGAAGCATAGGTTTCTTTCATGTAAAAGCAAAGAAAAAAACTCATTCAATCCTTTCCCCACCTTTCCCCCACCTCCAGCAAGTCCTCTTGGACCTGGGTTCAAATTGTGGGAATTTTAAATGATAATTTACCTATATTGGTTTCCCACACTCCTCTCCATTCAAAAACTGTAAACTTCTGAAGTTGTCAGGCCTGGGTATTTAGTTGCCTACCATGCTAAAAGACACAGGAAAAGAATAGCATTGAAACAGTAGAAGATAATTGTAAATTAAACAGAAATAAATAGTAAATAATCTGAACCATATCTCTGAGGGAATACAATTTCATTGCCTTTCCCTAACGATGGGCTGATAAATATTTAACAACCGGCTCTCCGCTGCCCCCCCCAAAAAAGTGTACACGTGACATACTTTTCAGTTTAATCTGCATTAATAGCATTTTGTCCATCACTTTAAGTTGAAAGAACCAGCAAACGTTAAATCAAGCTCTGACCTGTGTTATTTGTCTGTATCCAAGGTGTAAATACTCACACTAAAAATTTAACAATTGGATCTGCAAGTAAGAGCTGACTCCAGCACATTCTCACTTTCCTGCCAGAATAGCTCAGCATTCAAACTTCTCAAAACTCACGATTCTGAGTGTAGTCACAGCGTCTTCAGCCTGCGTGTACTTTTGGACAGATGTACACATACACACACACATACACACACACATACACACTTTCGTCTCCCCCTAGAATGAAAGCAAGAACTATCTTTACTAACTATAAACCCAGAGTTTAGAATGGTGTTTTATATACAGTAAGTGCTTCATAAATGCCTTCTTTCATTCACTTCTTCATTTATTCTCTTTCAAGAGTTCACATTTTGCTTCCCACAAGGTCAAGCCACACTGCAAATAATCCTGTTCATCCAGCGTGGGTCCCAGGCTAATGTCCTTACCTGCTGTGCCCCACAAATGCTTGTGAGGGGTTGCAGCTTCTAAAGGAAAACAAGTCCCACCCACCACACACACAGATGAATAGTAATAATCCTTCATATTTCTATACGGTTTACAGAGTGTTTTCCTCACAAAACCCTTTGAGATGGAAAGTATTATCTCTATTTTATTAATGAGGAAACTGAGGCACAGAGGTCAGAGTGAAAGCTGGGATCCAAACCTAGGAATTCTGACTCTAAATCCAGGGGTGTCTCTGAAACATTATGGTTCCTTGAGTAGAGCTAGTACTTTACTGGTCATTGATTACTCCACCTAAGGAAAAGTGAGAGTTTTGCCACATAATGTTTCCGGAGGATTTTCATCAAAATGAACCTGGGAGAGGGGGTATTATAATGATATTATAATAGCACAATATAATAATAATAATAATATAGTATAATTACAATAATATAGGTATTATTATACCCATTTTACAAATGAGGACCAAAGGCTAAGAGAGTTAAATGACTTGTCCAGGATCATCCAAGTAACCAGAAGATAAGACCTCATAAAACACTGACTGTTCAGAAAGATGTGCTTTATCTGTCTAAATAGGAATGTGGTGCCATTTCAGAGGAGGCAAATGATGGGATGTTATGAAATGAAACTGCCAGATCCATCTCTCTCCTATAGAATCTCTGCTTCAGCCAAATTGCTTCTTATACCCCACCTACTTCCCCTATCTGCCAACCCCCAAGCCAGTTTAAAGTGATGATAGAGCAGCAGGATCATCAGAATTGAAGTCAAACTTTGATCAAATTCTGGCTCTGCTTCTTAGGAGAGTTATTCCCTCCCTTTGGATCTGTTTCTTTTTCTATAGAAAAGTCTGTAGGTCACCACCATACTCGAACCATCCATGGACTATCTAGTAAACTTCAATGTGCATTCAGACTCTGTTAGTTCTTTTCTCTGGAAGCAGATAGCATTTTTCATGATGAGTCTTTTGGAATTGTTTTGGATCATTGTATTGCTGAAAATAGCTGTCATTCACAGTTGATGATCATAGTGCATAGAAGCAGCAAAGTTTTACAGCTCCCACACAGCCACGCTAAATACACATAAAATACGACTCTAAACAAATTTTAGGGCTCAAAACCCACAAAAATACAGAAAATACATCTCTTGCTGAAGGCAGCTTGGCAGGAGGGGCTCATCACAGCAGGTTGGGAGCGAGAGGCCAGTCCAGCCTGAAACCACAGCCTGGCCCCAGGGGGGTCGGGAAAAGCTGCAGCTGGAGTCTACAGGAGAGTGGATTGGCACACCTGGGGCAATTTCCACATTTATCAAGTCAGGAAAAATAAGGCTAAGAGAAAGGTCAGTGGAATTCAAGCTAAATTTGGGGGAAAAAAAAAGCAGTCCGGCCAAACTGCCCCCAGGGCAAGGAAGCAGCCCAACCTGGCTGCCTCAGAGCTCCTGGCCTGGCAATTACAGGGGGACAAAAGCAATTGATCAAAGGCCAAGGGCTCTTGCGTTGAGCCGCCTGGATCCAGATTGTGGTCTTGGGTGGTAGTCCTGGGGTGTGCTTTCAGCAAGCCAAAGCTGGTGGGGGCTGCAGCACCCACCTAATAGCTCTGGCAGCTGTGAAAAACCTCAGTGATTTGGGACAGAGTTTTCCCCCCCTGGAAGCAGAGTTCCACAGAGCTAAAAAATCAAGCAATTAATTGGCTGGCCAGTATGAGGA
>JAQQSW010021434.1:0-10660 GCA_028646575.1 Pseudocheirus occidentalis
GGTTTTTTCAAGGAGATATTTCACATTGCCTTCGATTTCTTCATTTGTTTGGATCTGTTTAATAGTATCTTGATTTCTCATAAAGTCATTTGCTTCTATTTGCTCCACTTTAATTCTGAAAGAATTGTTCTCTTCAGAAAGCTTTTGAGATTCTTTTTCCATCTGGCAAATTTGGCTTTTTAAGGCATTCTCTCCTCATTGGCTTTTTGGCCTCTTTTGCCATTTGAGTTAATCTATTTTTTAAGGTGTTATTTTCTTCAGTCAGGTTGTTGACTCTCTTTTCATGATTTTCTCGCATTATTCTCATTTTTCTTCCCAATTTTTCCTCCACTTCTCTTATTTGGTTTTCAAAATTCTTTTTAAGCTCATCTATGGCTCGTAGGTAGTCTACATGTTTCTTGGAAGCTTTTGGTGTTCTGACTGTATTGTCTTCCTCCTGTTCCATGCTTGGATCCTTTTTGTCCTCCCAAAAGGATTCTAGAGTTTGGTTGCTATTCTTACTTTGCTTCCTTTGCCTGCTTATGTTGCCAGTGAATTACTTGGTTTTTTAGCTATGTGGAACTCTGCTTCCAGGGGAGAAAGTTCTGTCCCAAATTGCTGGGATTTTCACAGCTGCCAGAACTATTAGGAGACTGCTACAGCCCTCAACAGCTTTGGCTCACTGAAAACACACCCTAGGGCCATGACCCAAGACCACCATCTGGATCCAGGCCACTCAATGCAAGAGCACTTAACCTCTGACCAATTAGCTTGGCCCCCCTGAACACTGCAGGCTGGGTGCTCTGAAGCAACCATGTGGAGGCATCTGCAGGGCCGCCACTTTGGCCACTTCCTTGCCCTGGATGCAGTTTGGCCAGACCACTTTTCTCCCCCAATGTTAGCTGATCTCTATTCCTCCATCTCTCCTCTACCTCCTCTACCACTGACCTTTCACTTTGTCCTTGTTTCTTGTGGCTTGAGAATTCTGGAAACTGCTACAGCTGCTACTGATCCACTCTCCTGAAGGCTCCAGCTGCAGCTTGTCCTATTTTATACATAATATATAATTATATTTTGTGATAATACAATAAAATACCCATATTTTATGGGTATTTGAGGTGGCTATGTGGGAGCTGCAGAACCTTGTTGCTTCTATGCCACCATCTTGGCTCTTCCTCCTCTCCCCCCCTCCATTGTTAAGTTTCTTAAAGCTTCTTCCTTCTAGTCTCCTAGGTCTGTAACTTTTTCATTATCATCAGCTCCTCAGCTCCTCCTTCTCTAACCCTATCTATCCAACCAATTGTCAAATCTTGCAGAAGCTTTCATCACCTCTCACCTAGGTTATTAAAACAGCCCCCTCATTGATCTGTATTTTCTCTCCCCACTCTAATACATCTTACATACAGCTGCCAAAATAATTTTCCTTAAGCACAGTTCTGCCAGGTCACTTCCTGACTCAATAATTCTATTGGCTCCCTACTACCTCTAGGATTTCTTCTTCAACATTTTTATTAAAACATTATTTATTTAAAACTTTATATAAAACAATAGAATTTGAGTTCCAAATACTATTCCTCCCTCTCTCCTCTAACTCCCTTCCTGAGATGGTAAGCAGTCAAATATAGGTTATACATATGCAATCATGTAAAACATTTACATACTAGTCATTTTGTACAAGAAGATATGAAAAAAGAAAAAAATGAAAGTGAAAAATATCACGCTTCAGTCTGTATTCAAACAATATCAGTTCTCACTCTGGAGGTGAATAATATCATTAGTCCTTTGGAATTGTCTAGGATCATTGCATTGCTGAGAATAGCCAAGTCATTCACAGTTCTTCATCAAACAACAGTGCTGTTACTCACTATGGATCAGTCCATGTAAGTCCTTCCAGGATTTTCCTGAAATGATCATGCTTGTCATTTCTCAAAGTACAGTAATATTCCATCATAATCATATGCTACAACTTGTTCAGTTATTCTCTGATTGATGAACATCCCTTCAATTTCCAATTCTTAGACACTACAAAAAGAAATGCTATAAATACTTTTGTACAAATAGGTCTTCCCCTCCTTTTTTTTTTGATATCTTTGGGATATAGACGTAGAAATGATTTTGCTGTATCAAAGGTTATGCACAGTGTTATAGCCCTTTGAGCACAGTTACAAATTGCTCTCCAGAAAGGTTAGATCAATTCACAGCTCCACCAACACTGCATTAGTGTCCAAGTTATCCCATATCCCCTCCAAAGCCAACATTTTCCTTTGTTGTCATATTAGTCAATTTGATAGCTGTGATGTGGTACCTTATAGTTGATGACATTTGCATTTCTCTGACTGATAGCAATTTAGAGCATGTTTTTCATGTGACTATAAATAGTTTTGATTTCATTGTCTGAAAACTGCCTGTTCATATCCTTTGACCATTTATCAATTGGAGAATGACATATTTTTTTTAAATGTAACTCAGTTCTCTCTATATTTGAGAAATGAGGGATTTATCAGAGATACTTGGTGCAAAAATGTTCCCCAACTTTCTACTTCCCTTATAATTTTGGTTGCACTGGTTTTACTAATGCAAAAAAAATTTAAATTTTATATAATCAAAATTATCTAGTTTATACTTTGTAATGTTCTCTATACTTTTTGTCCTGAATTCTTCCCTTATCCATAAATATGACAGAAAAACTTTTCCATGCTCTCTTAATTTGCTTATGGTATCACCCTTTATGTGTAATTCATGTACCCATTTTGACATTATCTTGGTATATGGTATGAGATGTTAGCCTATATCTAGTTTCTGCCATACTCTTTTCCAGTTTTCCTAGCAGTTTTTTCCAAACAAGTTTTGTTCCAAAAGTTTGGATGTTTGGTTTTATCATGTACTAGATTACTATTGTCATTTCCTATAATGTAATTTGTACCTAATCTATTCCACTGATCCACCACTCTGTTTCTTAGCCAGTACCAAATTGTTTGATAATTACTGCTTTAAAACACTGTTTGAGATCTGGTATGGCTAGATCACCTTCTTCCACATTTTTTCCATTGATTTCCTTGGTATCTTTGAGCTTTTTTTCTTCCAGATGCATTTTGTTACTACTTTTTCTAACTCTATAAAATATTTTTGACAGTTTGATTGGAATGGCACTGAATAAATATGTAAACTTAGGTAGAATTTTCATGTTTAGTATATTGGCTCAGCCTACTCATGAGCAATTAATATTTTTCCAATTGTTTATATTTGACTTTATTTGTCTGAAAAGTGTTTTATAGTTATATTCATATAGTTCCTGGGTTTGTCTTGGCAGGTATACTCCCACATATTTTATATTACTCACATTTATTTTAAATGGAATTTCTCTTTCTATCTCTTGCTACTGGACTTTGTTGGTTATATATAGAAATACTAATCATTTGTGTGAGTTTATTTTGTATCCTGCAACTTTGCTAAAGCTGATAACTATTTCAAGTGGCTAATTGATTCTCTAGGATTTTCTAAGTATAAAATCATATCATATGCAAAGAGTGATAGTTTTGTTTCCTCATTGCCCATTCTAATTCCTTTAATTTCTTTTACTTTTCTTATTGCTATAGCTAACATTTTTAGTATAATATTAAATACTAGAGGTGATACTGGGCATCCTTGCTTCACCCCTGATTGTATTGGGAAGAGTTTGAGCTTATCCCCATTACAAATAATTCTTGCTGATGGTTTTAGGTAAATAGTACTTAACATTTTAAGGTAAGCTCCATTTATTCCTATGCTCTCTGGTGTTTTTATCAAGAATGGGTGCTGCATTTTGTCAAAGACTTTTCCTGCATCTATTGAGACAATCATTGGGTTCTATTGGTTTTGTTATTGATATGGTCAATTATGTTGATAGTTTTCCTACTATTGGACCAACCCTGCATTCCTGGTATAATTCCATCTGGTCATTAGTGCATGATCTTTGTGATGCACTGATATAATCTATATAGCTAATATTTTTATTTTTTGCATCAATATTCATTGAGGAAATTGATCTATAATTTTCTTTCTCTGTTTTAACTCTTTCTGGTTCAAGTATCAGCACCATATTTTTGTCATGAAAGAAATTTGGTAGAATTCCTTCTTTGCATATTTTTCCAAATAGTTTATATAGTATTAGGATTAATTATTCTCTAAATGTTTGGTAAAATTTGCTTGTGAATCTCTCTGGTCCTTGGAATTTTTTCTTGATAGCTTGTTTGATTTATTTTTCTAAGATTAGTTATCTAAGTATTTCATTTCTTCTGTTAATCTGGGTAATTTATATTTTTGTAGATATTAATGCATTTTCATTTAGATTTTCAAATTCATTGGCATATAAATGGGCAAAATAGCTCCAAAAAATTGTCTTAATTTCCTCTTCATTGGGAGTAAATTCACCACTTTCATTTTTGATACTAGCAATTTGCTTTTCTTCTTTCTTTTTTTAAATCAAAGGTTTATCTATTTTATTCATAAAACCGGTTTCTAGTTTTGTTTATTAGTTCAATAGGATTTTTTACTTTCAATTTTATAAATATCTCCTTTGATTTCAGGATTTTCAATTTGGTGTTTAATTGGGGACTTTTAATTTGTTTTTTCTCAAGTTTTTCTTTTTTTAGTTGCACACCCAATTCATTGAGCTGCCTTTTCTATTTTGCTTTTTAAAATCCTTTTAAAGTTCTTCCAGGAATTCTTTTTCATCTGAAGATGAAATAATATTTTTCTTTCAGGCTTCACATGTAGATATTTTGACACTATTCTCCTTTTCTAAGTTTGTACCTTATTCTGCCCTAGTTGCCATAGTAACTTCTTATACTCAAGTTCTTTTTGTTGGTGGTGGTGGTGATTTTTGCCCATTTTTTCTGACTTTTTATTATACTGTTTTTACATGAGAGTAGGGCTCTGGTCCTGTTCTGTCCCAAATTTTGTTTGTTTGTTTGTTTGTTTTGTTTGTTTGTGCTGGGGCTCAGGGTCTTACTGCTTGCTTTTACTGGAGGGTAGGGATCCCTTCTGACTTGTATTGGCTCTCATTTGAGGAACTGATGTGTAGGTTATAGTATTGGGATGCAACTAGTGACTTTTGTGACATGTAATAGAATAGTCACCTACCAATGACATAAAAAAAATCTGTTTTGTGTATGTGTGTATAAAATTATGCCAAGAGAGTAGTTGGTGTTGACCTAAGTTGTGTGAAGGATGAAACATGCATGCATACATATACATATACTAATACATACATGAACATGTATACACATGTACATATATGTGTGTATAAGGCAAGGACTACATGTAATATGATATTGGTGTTACAGTGGTCTTGAGAACCCTGAAGGAGTCTAAACATAAGTTTGTGATGGTGGTCTCTCTTTGTGACCCTAGACCAGGAAACTTGGGAGCAAATTGGGGTGAAAACCAACACAGAGAGTAGTGGGTGCTGACATGCTTTGTGTGAGGAATGACATACACACACACACATATATACATATAAGACCTATAGAGGCTGTAATCTGCATTGATGGAGGGAATAACAATTATAACCACAGTCTCTATTTACTATGTGCCAGGTACTATGCTAAGTGTTTTGCAAATATTATCTCATTTGCTCATCATAATAGGCACTATTGTCCCCATTTCACAAATGGTGAAACTGAGACAAACAGAAGTTAAGTGACTCACCCAGGGTCATATAGCTAATAAGTGTCTGAAGTAAAATTTGAATTCAAGCCTTCTTGACTATTGTCCTAGGAATCTATCCACTGTGCAGCTAGCTACCTCTACTCACATCAAAGGAATAAAATCTCCTTGAGGAATAGAAGTATCTTCTTTATAACATAAGTATCTAAGAGCTCCATGGTATCTTTAGTTTTCATAAAAACTCACCCTTTAATGCTTGGAAGAAAATTTAAGGATGGTTAAGGAATGGAAGCATGGTACAATGCTAGCAGTGTTATATTTATAATCAGAAACCTTGGAGTCAAGTCCTGTCTCTTTCATTTATAAACTATGGACAATTTATTTACAACTCGGGAGTCTCTGTTACCTCATCTGTACAAAGATCAAGTTAGACTAGGTAGTGTCTAGAGTCCCTTTCATCTCTAACATTCTATGATTCTAATATAAATGAATACCATGTTTAGAGTGGATAGATAGATAAGGAATTTCTTTGTTTTGTTGTTGTATTTTGTGAGTAAAAAATTTTCCTCAAAGAACAAACCACGCTTTAGAAGAAGACAGGTACTCTCTTGCTTCATCCTTTAGGTTTCTCTTTTGACAGCAAATATTGTAGGCAAATGAGGCTGGCAGGATCCTAATAAGAGGCTACCAAGCTCCAGTAGAGTCCCTGTGTTCATGTTCTAAGGCTGCTATACCCCATTACATGGTGATATGGATATTCAGCTACTTAAGGGCACTACTTGTCTATAGAATGCTGCATCAGTGTGACTTCCATAGCTCAGGACCACCTACATCTTCTTCTAAAAGCAACTGATATCACAGTGGCCAATACACCATGACCACTCAATACAAATTGTGTTTTCTTGGGGATTTCCTTTTTCTAATCCCTTTGAAAAGTTAGTGTGTGAATGGGCACGGGGTGGGGGGGAAGGAATGTCATTTAAATATACCCTTTTGCAAAGGCTACTTGTTGCCCACAGATCAAGTCTGACTCTTCTATGTGACAGCTCTTTTAAAATTTCAAGACAGTGGTCTTGCCCCAATTAAATCTTCTCATCTTCAGGTTAAATATCCTTCAACCAATCCTTATATGGTAGTGTCTCCAATCTTCTCATTAATCTGGTTGACATTTGCTGGATGTGTTTTTACTTAAAGCCTTTCCTAAAATATGGCACTCACAATTAAATAAGCTTTTCCAGAGGTACAGAATATGTTAGGATTATCACATCTTGAGTCCTGGACACAGCACATTTTAAGATCACATGAAGTTTTTTGACTGCTGTATTACCCTGGAACAGATTTGAGCTTCTAATGCCCTAAAATCCCAAGCTCTTTATACATTTACAAGTTTGATTTTTTTTAAATCTAAGTATAGAACTTTATATGCATCTACTAAATTCCATCTTATTAGATTTAGCCCAAACTTCCAGACATTTAAGATATTTTCAGATTCAGACATTGTTATCTGAAGTGTTAACTATTCCTCCCAGTTTTATCTTATCTGCAAATTTGATAATCATTCCCTTTATGATTTCATTTCAATTATTGATAAAAATGCTAAGCAACATAGCAGAAAGACCTAGATAGATCCCTGAGGCAATTCACTAAAGACTGGGCCCCAAGTTGAGTGATACCCATAATGGACTATTCTTTGAATAATTCAATTAATTGCAAATCCTTTTAAATAAATTGTCATCTAACCTACATCTCTGCATTTGGTTCACTGATTAGAAATAGGTTTTATTACTCTTTGCTGAAATTTAGTTACATATCTAACACATTCTTTAGAACTAGTTTTCCTCCTTTAAAAATATGAGGTTAGTCTGATGATCTATATTCTTTTTCTAGTCAATAGTCAATAAATATTTATTAAGTTCTTACTGTGCTAAGTGCTGGAAATACAAAGAAAGGGAAAAGATTGTCTTTAGAAAGCTCACAACATAAGAGGGGAGGCGAAAGATAAACAAATACGTGCAGACAAGTTACATACACGAGAAAAAGGAAATAATTGAGAAGGCACTAGAACTAAGAGGAATCAGAAAAACCTTCTCATAGAAGACAGTTTTATTTGGGACTTAAAAGAAGATCTAGAAGCTAATAGGCAGAGAAGAGGAGGGAGAGCATTCTAGGAATGGGAAACAGATTTACATTGTATTGATGATTTTGTGTTTATATCATAGTCATTTCCCTTTAACCTGTCCTGCCCCATCACTGAACCCTTCTTTGTAGCAAAGAAAAGCACTTAAGCAAAACGAGAAGACACAATAAATGCCTACCACATTCTATAGCCATAGGCTCCCACCTCCTGTATTATACAAAAGAGGTTTGTTTCATCATCAGTTTTGAGGATTACTATGTCATTACAGTCAACTAGAGATGAATAACATTTTAAGCATTATTTTCACAAATACTATCATAGTAATTGCATATAGTATGTTGTTCTGGTTCTGTTTACTTTGCTCTGCATAAGTTTAGTTGGCCACCTCCTGACCATCTCCAAGTCCCACCTATTACACTAGTTTTGATGTCTCTGTAAAACTGAGGGAGCCCTTTCTATGACTCAAGTCTTAGATGGTGAGTAATCACCTTATCTTGCCTGGTCTGAGGTTCACTATGTCATTCCCCAGCAATCTCCACATCACACAGTCACACCACACATGCGTTCTTCTCCCTATTCTGAGAACAATAATCAAATCAATCATTCCTTGTAAGAAGTACTTGATAATCAGTTGCCTTATGACTCTAATCTCCATTCACTCTGACCTCTTTTGCCAATATTTTTTTCCCTCCTGGCTACCATTCATTACCATGTATATATTGTCTTTTCCTGTTCCTATGTATCTTGATGGATTGCTGGTATTTGTTTCACCAGCACTAGCATAGTATCTGATATAGTAGACACTTACTAAATGCTTTTTCATTCAGTCAATACAAGTCTTCCCATGTTTCTCTGATTTCCTTATATTTGTGGTTTCTTGCAGTTCAATAGTATACTATCACATTCACATATCACATTTTTTCAGTCATTTCCAAACTAATGAGCACCCACTTTCTTTCCATTTTTATTTTCTTATCATACAATGGACTGCTGTGAGTAATTCTGTGGACATTGGGCCATCCTTTTGATTCTTGGGTTCTTTGGATTAATATGTAGTGCTAGAATGGCTGGGCGAAAAGATATGAACAGTTCAGTGACTGTGCTTGGATAAATTGGAATTGTATATAATATACATTATGTATATAATATACATAAGGCTTGAAAGAATAGCCTTATGTATATTATATACATAATTATATTATTATAATTATAGTACCTATAACTATTGCCACCATTGAGTATCTCTACCTATTATCATCTTTGCCAATTTAATCAATTTGAGATGAATTTTCAGAGCTGCTTTAATCTATATTTCTTGCCACTGATGATCTGAAGAAGCATTTCATATAGTGGTTGACAATTTATAATTCTTTTTGAAGATTGATAATCTCCTTTGACCTTCCAAATGCTGAAGGCATGATAAAGCAATGCTGGTTCTTATTAAACCTTGTTTCTCTAAATGTTGACAAACCATCCATTTAATGATATATAATTGTACTACATATCAGAACCAAGTACTCAAGCCTAGCATTTTCTGACTCTTTTTAAAAATTCCCTTTTTCAAAATTGGAACACTTTGCCCTCAATGATTCTGTTACCTCTCTACCACGGTCACATTTTAAAATTAAATATTATTTTTATTGTGAGCTTATCAATAAACACAAGTATTTATATATTCTATATATTCTAAGTTTGTGTAATAAACTGTGACATTCTATTATACATAATTTGTTTTTAAGAAGTGACATATGTAAATATGAATATGTAAAATTTTTAAAGAAAATACTGAAATAGTTCTGTTTGCATATATTCTGCTTACTTTTTTTCTTCTGTAGGTTAAGAACAATAAAAGATTTTTTGATACTCTCAGGTATCTATCATTGCCTACTACCACCACCAAACCCTAATACAAACCCTCCCCTTTATTAAAAAAAATGTGAACATAGTTTATATAGGAAGAAGACAAGAACTTTCTTGCTATCTTCTGTAGAGTTCAACTTTATATATATATATATATATATTTAGTCCAGAAAAATAAATCAACATATTAACCATAATAAGAATCCATATTTGATTTTTCATTGCTAGTCCATTACCTCACTGTCAAGGTTTCAAAAACCAGTAGCATTCTAGTTTGTTTAAGTGTTATTTTTATGAACAGGTAGTTTTCAGAAGAAGAAATTAAATCCTTTTATAATCATGTGAAAAAATGCTTTAAATCATCATTGATTAGAGAAATGCAAATTAAAACCACTCTAGATACCATATCCCACCTATTAGATTGGCTAACATGACAGAAAAGGACTAGTGCACTGTTGGTAGATTTGCAAACTACTCCAACCATTCTGAAGAATGATTTGGAACAATTCTCAAAGGGCTATAAAACTGTACATACCTTTGATTTAGCAATACCACAAAAAGATCAAAGAAAAAGGAAAAGAACCTACTGTAATGGTAATCAATTTATTAGATACTTAGGGCTAAGTAGATCCGATACTTAGGGCTAAGAAGCACCTAGTAACTTAGGGCTAAGTATAGACCTCCTCCATTAGTGAAAAGGTGTGAATTCCCCTGTTGACTTGGGAGAAGGCTACTGGCTGAGACACTCCCCTGCTGACTTGGGAGAAGGCTATTGGCTGAGACAGGGGACCAGTGCTGTACATAAGGAAGAATTTTAGAGAGACAAGACAGATTTTGGAGTTGACTCCTCAGTGAAAGAGGATTAGTGAAGACTGAAGTCAGCTGAGAGGGAGAGAGAGAGAGTGTTCCTCTCCCAGTATCTGAAAGCTGACTGAAGACATGAACAGGATGGGACTTTGTTTGTTGGTGGCCTGGATGGTCCTTGAGTTCCAGGCAAGAGAGGTCCTGAAGGGTTTGAGGTGTGCTGAACCCTGTGAA
>JAQQSW010021435.1:0-10658 GCA_028646575.1 Pseudocheirus occidentalis
GGCTTTACGGTAGGATCAATGTTTTGGGCTGGGGGGTAGGGGAAAGAAGGGGAGAAAATTTGTAACTCAAAACCTTGTGGAAATGAATGATGTAACCAAGAAAATAAATTAATATTAAAAAAGAAAGAAAGAAAGAAAGCCACAAAGACAACCTAAATATTCCCTCCAGAAGAATAAGGAAAAGGATATTTCAAGAAAACTGCCCAGACCTTTTACAAACAAAGGGAAAAATAAAAATAAAGAATCTATGAGTCACCCCCTGAAAGAAAGACCAAAATGAAAACTCCCAGGAACTAATGTTACAGTCAAAAGTCCAGAGTTTCTGGGTCAAAGGAAAAAATATTGCAAGCATTCAGAAAGAATTCAGGCAGTGGCGGCGGCAGACAAGGGGCCCAGCGAGCCAGGGCCGAGGGCGCAGCAGCGAGCCGAGAGCTGCCACCCTGGGCCACTGCCAAGGCCGGCAGCAGTAGCAGCGGCCTCACCCCTCACTGGCACTGGCAGGCCCCCCACAGGTTGGCATGACTCTTTTTGGCAGCAAAGAAGCATGTCAGAGATATTTAGATATGGCCAAAGACCCCAAGGGTAGTTGGGCCCAGCCTGGTCAGAAGCAACAGCACGGTGCTACTCTCTACCATAGTAACTGTGATGTGAACTATGAGCTATATTGGAAAGACTTCCCCTACAGGGTGTATGAGTATCAGAGGATCCTCCCACTTAACAACCGAGCACCTGTCAAGAGCAGACGGACCCACATGGGCACAGGGGGCAAGAGCAGCCTCAATCCCCACCTCCCTCCACGAAGCAACAATCTACTCCCTGTCCGGACAAAGTAAAGAGTCAAGGAACTGCATTCCATCAAGGGGTAATTGAGCCAGATCAAAGCTCAAGTGGACAGTCTGCTGGAGAGCCTGGAGCAGATGGACCGGTGGTGAGACCGGCTGGGTGGGCCCCAAGACAGCGAGAAGAAGGAGGCCTCAGCCGGTGGGGAATCCTCCAGTGCAGCATCGGAGGAACAGCAAGAGCCCTAGGGCAAAGAGAGCCCAGAGCCTGCAGCTGGAGGGATACTGACAGTGCCAAGGAAAGCAACACACAGGGGACTGGGGCCAGCAGAAGCTCCATGGCCCTACTGTGACCTCCCCAGCTCAGATCCTTTCCTTTTCCTGTGCTTATATTTCTTTGAGGCTTCCCAGCCACTGCCACATGTCTCCTGCCCTCCAGTCTCCCTGCTGTTACAGTAGAGCTGGTGTTCCTCAGCCAGCCTTGTCTGCTCCTGACCACAGGAGCCTGCTGCGTGTCCTGCATCCTCTACAGAACCCGAGCAGAAGTCCCTGAGGTGCAGGCCTAGAGTATGGCTCTGGGGAGGCAGGAAAATCCAGGTCTAAAATTTCCCTTTGAAAAAAACCAACCCTCCTTTCTTCTGTTCTGTTCTCCCCATCTCATGAAAAAGGGGTTTGTTTGGCAGTTAAGACCAAACCAGGATGGATTTGTGGTGGAAGATCTGGGCAAACTCCTCAGTCCCAAATTCTTCCTTCTCTTCTCTCAGAAAGATGCTCCATGATGATCTTCAGTTCCCCATCCCGGGTACCCACTCATCATCTCTCCTTGGGGAAACATTCCCAGGGTTAGAACTAGTGCCATCCCAGTCCCTTGATCTCTCTGGCTTAGTCAGTTTGTAACAGTATTGGCTCTTTTTGGCCCCAGAAGACCGCCCAGGTTCTGTTCCCTTTGTCAGCCATTTAACAGTGTTCCTTGTGGGGGTCCCTCAGCTGTCCTTCACCCAGCAACATGAGGAGATGGGATTGATATTCTGTACTGCCTCCAGCCCCCAAGAATGCCAGCCAAGCCCAATAGACAGCTCCATCTCAGCTACCTGGGGCTCACCAAGGTTTCCCCTTTTTCAAGGATCACATGGCTTCAATGTTTTGCACTACTAGCCTTCATGTGACCCCTTTCTCTCCCCCAGTCCCCACAGAATTCCATATCCGCAGTGGTGCATGGGAAATGCGTTCTGTTTCTGACAGGGGCATTTCTGCTCTGTGGTCGCTGTTGCCCTAGTTAGCCCTGTTATTTCCCTGGTCCCCACCCTCTCCCCGCATGATGTCCTCTCAGATCAGGTGTAGTTCATTCTCATGTCCACTTTCTAGCTTGTCCTCTTGCTGGTATGATACTGTGTCTGTATTTAAATTCTGCTCTGGTAAAATGTATTGTGTTAAAAGGAAAAAAAATTAAAAGTCTGTATTTCTTTTCTCTGGTTAAAAAAAAAAGAAAGAATTCAAATACTGAGGATCCACAGTAAGAATTACACATAATTTAGCAGCCACCACTATAAAGGAGCAGAAAGCTTCAATATTCCAGAAAGCATAAGGCTTACAGTGAAGAATAACTTATCCAGCAAAACTAAGTAAAATCCTACAGGGAAAGAGATGAATCTTTAATGAAATAGAGGATTTCCCGAGCATTCCTGATGAAAAGACCGAAACTATGTGAAAACTCTCAAGGACAAACACTGGAGTCAAAAGAAGCATAAAAAGGTAAACAAATGAACAGTTCATAAAAAACAAGGATAAAATGCTTATATTCTAATATGAGAAGAAGATATGTGTCTCCTCTGAAACTTATTATCCTTAGAGAACATAGAAGTCAAATTAGAAGGAAAGCCTGAGAGTGGTTTGGCTATGTCTTAATGATCCTAAAACAAAAATGGAAAGGAAGAGCAACAGTAATACACTAGGGAAAGAAAGGAAAGAAAAGTTAGGGGAATTATTTCACATAATTGGGATATGTGAGTCTATAAAAAATCATAGGGAAGGGATGAGGTGAAGAGCTAACACTTAACTTTGAACACACACACACACACACACACACAGAGTGTGGTACAGAAATACATTATACTCAACAAGGAAACACGAGGGAAATGGCTGAAAAGGATATATTAAGTGAGGGATTAGTTCTAAATAAAACTATGAATAAGTTGGTACAAAAATACTTATAGTATTTTTTGTTGTGGCAAAGAATTAGAAAATGTCAGTCAATTGAAAACAGTTAAAAAAAAAACCTGTGGAATATAAATGTATGGAATATTATTGTGCTGCAAGGAAAAAAGGAAATAATCATTTCTGAAAAACCTGGGAAGACCTTTATGAACTAATGGAGAATAATATGAACAGAACAAGGACAATTTATACAAAGATAACTATTATTATAAAGTCGAAACAATTTTGAAAGACTTAAGAACTCTGATCATCATAATGATCAACCATAATTACAAAGGACTAAGGATGAAACATGCTGGAACAAGATGAAACCCATCTCCTGAAAGAGTTGTGAAAGACCCAGAGTACAAAATGAGAGATCTATTTTTAAACATGGACAATGTGAAATTTTATTCTGATTGACTAAACAGATTTGTAATGGGATTTTTTCCCCTTTGTTTCTCAAATAGATGGGGAACAGAGTAGAGGGTAGATTTTTGCTAAATGAAAAAATAAATTAAAAGAAAAAAAGTTTTTTAAGCTAAAGTTGTCATTTGAAGCTTGTTTAGGCAAAAATACTTACAAATAGGGGAGAATAATAAGGTTAACTGTCATCAATATTCCTCCCTATTCAAAACACATTTTTATAGCAGTGGTATACTAGTCATAGTCCCTCTCTACTCCTGGGCAGCTGGGACTGAATAGCAGTGACAGGGGACTTACTAACATCCAAGGCAGTACATGACATTTTTTAAAATAAGTTATAATGGTTAAAAGTTTTTCTTTATAATGAGCCAAAATCAGTCTTCCTAAAATTTCTACCTATTCCTCTTAGTCCTAACTTCCAGGGGAAAGCGGGATAAATCTAACCTGTTTTTCATGCGACTCATTCCTGTCCAAAAAGACAATCAGTGTCCCATTAAAAACCAACTAAAATATCAACACACTTTAAAAGAGGTCTACTAGCAATATAAAGGTTAAGTAGTTTGTCAGTTACATTAAATAACAAATGAACATCACTATCTATGGGACATTCAAGGTCTGGAAAAGTGACTTTGACAAATAAGAAAAACAGAAAAAAATCTAGAGAAGTAGTTCATTTACTGAAGAAAAATTAATGAAGCGCATACTATGTACCTGGATAAAAGTTTATGCTCAAATCAGAGTAAATTTTTTTGAAGATTATTTAAGATTTATCTGAAATTTGGTTTTCCCTGTTTGAAATGAGGTGAGGTACTACGTAATGATGAAGTGAAATAGTATAGTGCATAGAATTCTGGGTCTAAGGTCAAGAAGATCTGAGTTCAGATCCAGCCTCAGATACTAGATGTGTAACCCTAGCCAAGTCACTTAATGTCTGCTTCAGTATCAGTAACTATAAAATGAGGGTAATAACTACACCTACCACAAAGAGTTGTTAAGAGGATCAAATGAGATAATATTTGTAAAGTGCTTAACATGGGTGTGACACACAGTAGGTATGCTATAATGTTTATTCCTTTCCCTTTCTTCCTTCCCTATATGGACCAGAATACACATACAAGTTTTTAAAAATCAGATCTATTTAGATAAAGATTTTATTTTATACAAAAGTAATTCTATGGAATTTAAGAAAAGTGTAAATACTCAGGTCACAGATTTAGAGCTGGAAGAGACAGAGGTCATTTGATCCAACTCCCACATTTACAAAATGAAAAAACTAATTTCCAAAGAAGTTAAGTGATTTGCCCAAGGTCACAAACATAGTAAGTGGCAGAGCAATAATTCAAACAGGTCTACTATTCTACAGCCAGAGCTCCTTCCACTATACTATACTACTAACAGCTATTAAAATACAAGAAATATAACATTTTTTACCTGTAATCCATCCTTGAGTTTCAAGATGCATTCCATGGTATTAATAGTGATTACCACTGGCTCTGAACCTAATTTTGTCCATGGCACATGAATTCGTAATTCATGAATATGTCCACTTAAAAACGTGAATGGCAATTTCAGTTCCTGAAACACACAATATCACAGGAACATTAATTAAGAAATTAAGTTAATTTTAAAATCAAAATGCTAAAAAATGCAACCTTGTTCTTTAAAAGAAAATTAATTTCCTAAAGTGAACATTACTACTTCACAGAATTTGGATCTCAAAGTTTTAAAAGCAAATGTTGAGAATTGTTTTTGCATGTAGCTGGGGAAAATAAAATATTAAATTTTTAAAAGAATAACTACTTCATAAAGCCTATAACAGTACGGCTTAACTCCTTTAACTACAGTACAAAATAAGTTACACAAATTTATTATGTCTTTCCCACGTAAAAAAAACATCTAGACAGTTTTGTTAACAATTTTAAGTGTTTACTATCTGGTCAATGCTTATTCTTATTAGGCACAGTAGTAGCAATTAAATCATTATGAATAACTCCATAGTTACTTTTCCCAAAATTTCCAGTACAGCCTCAGTAAATCTCTCTCCTATAAATCAGCAAAGGAGTACAGAGACTATACAATTTGTATAATAAAAACAGAGAGCTAGTGAAAACGTGAGAGAGATAGCTAGATTACATATAAGACTTTGTTCATATATTCACCTTTCTGGATCTGTTTCCACATCTATAAAATGAAGGAACTAAACTAAAATACCTCTTTACTCACAACTCTAAGATCCCTTTCCAACTTTAGAAATCTATTATCTATTTAATACATAGTAATAAAAATAAACAGGATTTAAAAGTAAAAAAAACCAGACTTTACAGAAAAAGGTTAGGCATGCAAATGACTCTCAAGGCAAAGTTCCACTTAATTTTCTGGGATCTATAAACCAGTTAGAAACTACAGAGAAGCAATATTTCTCCCTATCTATCCTCTATTCTTGACTAGTACCTGCCCCAGTTCAGCACAGCAAAGGAGTCAGGATTACAACCAATAATAACCTTCCCAGAAAAAATAAGTATAATGCATAAGAGAAAAAAATGGCCATTTAATGAAATAAAGGACTTTAATGCATTCTTGATGAAAAGATCAGAGAAAATCTGGCATTTAAACACAAGATTTAAGAAAAGCATTAAATGAATAACATGAGTAAAAAAACATAAGGGACTAAACAAAGTTAAATTGTTTATATTCTCACAAGGTAAAAAGATATGTGTAATCCCTAACAAATTTTCTCATCATTAGGGCATATGAAAAGAGTCTACTTAGACAGAAAATGTGTGTATTACTCTATTTTGTCTGGACAATCTCCAAAGAAGAATGGAAGAGTTAGAAAGAGGGATGCCCTGTGAGAAAGGAGAGGGGAGAGGAAGATAGGAAAAAATAATCTCACATAAAAGAAGCACAATGTTACAGCAATCAGTTTAGCAGATATTTAGTACTTAGTAACTTAGGGCTAAGTATAGAAGGTGTGAGCCCTGTCTACTGTTGAAAAGGCGTGAACTCCCCTGCTGACTTAGAAGAAGGGGAATGGCTGAGACAGGAGGCCAGTGTGTGTATATAAGCAAGAATTCCAGAGACAGAGAGAGAGAATTAGAATTTTCTTGTTGGAGGAAGTAGGACTGTCTCAGTATCTGGGAGCTGGGCTGGTGGACTGAGGAAGTGAGTTGGAGTTTTCTGGAGAGGGAGAGGAAGAGGGAAGAGGGAAGAGGGAAGAGGGAGAGGGAGAGGGAGAAGGAGAAGGAGAGGGAGAGGGAGAAGGAGAGGGAGAGGGAGAGGGAGGAGAGGGAGAGGGAGAGGGAGAGGGAGAGGGAGAGGGAATGTTTCTCTCCCAGCATCTAGAAGCTGACTGAGAAGAGAGATGGAGTTTTCCTGAGACCAGAATCTGGTGAAGGCCATTCAGAAAGCCGATATTCCTTCTGGGTCCTAGAGTCAGCTGAACTTCTGGAAGATTGAAGAAGCATGACCAGGAAAAGACTTTGTTCATGGCCTGGCTGATCCTTGAGCTCTGGGCAAGAGAAGTGGTGAAGGGTTTGAGATGTGCTGGACCCTGTGAACTTCAGTGTGTGCCAGGGACTGCCCTGAGGACCGGACAAGGACCTGGGAGCTGTCTACCTCTGATACAAGTAAAGGAAAAATCGTCCTTGCCCTCAAGGAGCTTATAACCTAATGGGGGGGAGGGGAGAGTGTAAATATTTAATTGATAAGGTATATACAAGACACACATGGAGCAAATAAAAGGCAGTCTGAGACTTGGAAGGCACTGGCAGTTGGGGAAACCAGGAAAAGACTTTTGCAAAAAGTAGAATTTGAACTAAGTCTTGAAGGAAGCCAGAGAACTAAGAGGCAGAGGTCAGGGGGTCAGAGTTTTTCAGACACAAGGGGCAAAGTACAAAGGCACAGAGAGAGGAGATGGAGTGTCATGATGGAGGAACTGTAAGCAAGCCAGCTTTACTGGATCATAAAGTACATGGAGATCTGTAAAGCATAAGACTGGAAAGGTAGGATGGGGCAGGTTATAAAGAGCTTTAAATGCCTAGAGAGAAATTTTTTATATTTGATCCCAGAGGTAATAAGTAGCCACTGGAACTCAGTAAGCAAAAATATCACATAGTAGCTAAATAAAGGACACACGGAAGTGGGAAGAGATTTGAGTCAGGGAAACAAGACTGTGTAAGTTGCATGACTGTCTTTGATATCATCATTTATTCCATTTCTCAAGTAAACATCCTCATCAACAGTACACTTGAGAATGCTAAAATCCACCATATCTTTTCATTTCCCTCTGGGCTATAAGTAACCCAATTTAAAATGTAATTCTTTCAAGGATTTAGCATTAAATGATTTGCAGAATGACAAGGAAATAGTTTTGGTATTGGACCAGACCTGTAATTTCAACAGTAAGGGAACACTCCATAAGTAAATGCCGTCTTCCAATGAAGAGGAACACAGGCTCTACAACTTAAGTCTTAGAGCAGGGGTTCTTAACCTTTCTTATAGACCCCCTTCTCAAAAAATGCTTTTGAATGCATAAAATTAAAAAAAAAAAGGAAACCAAAGATCAATGAAAATAAAGATACAATTTTTTTACATCCAAATTCATGGACTCCATAGTGCTCTCTGAGGTCTTTGGACCAAGTTAAGAACCCCAGCCTTAAGGGTTTTCCTGGGGCACTAAGATGTTAAGTAACTTTCCCACAGTGACATTAGCATGTGTCAGAACCAGTATTTGCACCTAGGTTGTCTTCTCTCCAGTTCTTCATCTGCTATGCCACACTGCCTTAGGATAATAATTATGATATGACTGATGTAAAAAGAAATGGCACTTGGGGCAATAAGTAACTCAGTATCACTGAAAGCAAGACACAATTTCTCAGATGCAATTAAGTCTGATCTCTTCCATCTACTTAATTAGAGGCTCAAGTCAATGTTCATCACCTGTCCAAGAGATAGACTAATTTGACAGGATGTCCATCTAGTTGCAGCAGCCAGGAGGCACAATGGATAGAGCACCAGGCCTGAAGTTAGAAAGACATCTTACTGAGTTCAAATCTGGCCTCAGACTCTAGCTAGCTGTGTGACCCTGGGCAAGTCACTTAACTCTGTGTGCCTCAGTTCCTCATTTGTAAAATGAGAAGAAAATGGCAAGTCACTCCAGTACCTTTGCCAAGAAAATCCTAAATGGAGTCATGAAGAGTCAGACATGATTAACACAACTGAGAAACAATCATCTAGTTGTAAGGTGTAATCTGCACAATGTGCATTTTTCCACCTATTTTATTTCTCAAATGTGGATGGTTAAATGAATATCTTGGGTGTTGCTGCGGATTTCACTGAGTACATTTTATGTTGCTACTGGGGCTTACTGTAAATATATAAGAGATTTAGAGCTGGAAACATCCTTAGAGATTATCCAGCATAACTACCTCACAATATAGATGAGGAAACCAAGGCCCAGAGAAGTCAAATAACTTGCCCAAGACCACACAGAAAACAGATGGTGGAGCATGACTTAAACTTAAGTCATGATTGAAAATGCAGTGCTCTTTCTATTGAACCAAGAAGAAATATTTGTGAAAATGGAGGGACAGATGAAAGTGTATGAACAAATGAATGAAGATGATGACAGATGAGAGTTCTAAAATCCTTCAAAGTTTACAAAATGTTTTACATATATTATTTACTTAGATACTCATAAGTAAATTAGGTACCGTAAATGTGATTCTCTCTACTTTACAGATAAGGAAATTGCAATTCAGAAAAATATGACTTGGCTATGGTCACATGGCATGTAAATGACATAACCAGTATGGAACCCAGATCTCCTGATTCTTAGACCAAGGCTATTAGCACAATATAACCTGGAAATAAGAGATGATGAAATCCTACACCATTGGCAAATAATAACAGTAAGTGTAAGTGCAGTGGAAAGCACGCAGAATTTGGAGTCAAGAAGACCTAGATCCAAAGTCCATATCAGACCCCATCAGTTTCCTCATCTGTAAAAGTAAAATTTACCACTCAAGGATCAAATAAGATAATTCAAGTAAAGCATTCTGCAAACCTTACAGAATTACATAAATGTCAGTTTTTGATCATATCCGATTCTTCAAGACTCCACTTGGGTTTTCTTGGCAAAGATACTGGAGTGGTTTGCCATTTCCTTCTCGAACTAATTTTACAGATAAACAAACTGAGGGAAACCTGGTTAAGTGACCTGCCCGGGATCACATAATAGTAAGTGTGAGAGGCTAGATTTGAATTCAGGAAAAGGAGTCTTCCTGACTCTAGGTCCAGTGTTCTAAACGCTGTACCACTTAACTCCTGCCTTAGAAAATAGAGTTCAGGGGGGTGGAGCCAAGATGGCAGCCTAGAATCAGCAAAGTTTCACAGCTCCCACATAGCCACCTTAAATGCCCAGAAAATATAACTCTAAACAAATTTTAAGGCTCCAAAACTCACAAAAATACAGAAAATAAACTTCTTGCTAAAGGTAGCTTGGCACAAAGGGCTCATCACAGCAGGCTGGGAGCCAAAACCACACCAGCCTGAAACCACGGCCTGGCCCCAGGGTGGTCAGGAGGAGCCGCAGCTGGAGTCTACAGGAGAGCAGATCGGCACAAGTTTACAGATTTATCAAGCTAGAAGAAATAAGGCTAAGAGAAAGGTCAGTGAAATTCAGCATAATTTGGGGGAGAAAAGTGGTCTGACCGAACTGCCCCCAGGTTAAGGGAGGAGAAGAAGCGATAGTAGCTGCAGAAACGGAGGCAACCACCTCCACCAGGCTGCTTCAGAGCTCCCGGCCTACAGACTGTGTGTGTGGTGGGGGGAGGGGGGGCAGGCCAAGGCCATTGATCAGAGCCAAATGCTCTTGCATTGAGCTGCCTGGATCCGTATCCTGGTCTTGGGTAGTGGTCCTGGGGTGCGTTTTCAGCAAGCCAAAGCTGATAGGGGCTGCGGTACCCCCCAATAGCTCTGGAAGCTGTGAAAACCCCAGTGATTTGGGACAGAGCTTTCCCCCTGGAAGCAGAGTTCCACAGAGCTAAAAAATCAAGCAATTAATTGACTGGCCAAAATGAGCAGGAAAAGGAAGCATAGTAAGAACAGCAATCAAACTCTAGAATCCTTTTTTGGGGACAAAAAGGATCAAAGCACAGAATGGGAGGAAGACAACACAGTCAGAACTCCCACGCCAAATGCTTCCAAGAAACATGAAGATTTCTACAAGCCATAGAGGAGCTTAAGAAGGACTTTGAAAAC
>JAQQSW010021436.1:0-10658 GCA_028646575.1 Pseudocheirus occidentalis
ACACTATATTATGATTTTCTATGATAAGATGTAATGTTGTGAATATTATATTGTGAATATTGTACTGAACCTTGATTTGCAATGGAATAAACAGAGTGTTCACTATTACTGTGTAATATGAACCTTAAAAGCTGTTCACAGTAGCTTTCTTTAGTGAATCTGCTTGTGCATGGCATTACACTAGTACAGAATTTATAGTACTTCATAATCTTGCATTTCTTGATACTTTCTTTCCTTTTATGCCACTCAAGTTGCATTAGTCAACCTCCTCCAAAGATTTGACTTGTTTTAATGCCTTTTTTCATCATGCTTCATCCTATGACATGTCCCCACCACTACCAAAATCGTACCTATAGAGGTAAAATTGAAATGGCATCAAATTCAGGAGGCCTTCCTTGATTCCCTTAACCAGAATCAATCCCCTCTTCATTGCTCCCATAGTCCTTTGCTGTTGTCTCCTCTTATTAATCATGATATTCTGTTACAAGTTGTATTTTATTATTTGTATCAATTTTTTATTTACCTTACCATATAAGATCTATAATGAAAGAATTCACGCTATATAATACCTAATAATAATAACTAACATATATATGGGATTTGGGGCTTTGCAAAATGTTCTGCATACATTGTGTCATTTTATATCCATCTTTGTAACTTTCTCATTGCTTAGAATCCTCAGCAATTGACAACAGTTTCTTTAAAAATGTCTATGGAATTGAAAGAATTGAAAGGCATGAATGATCATTGAAAAAAAAAGCCTTCCATTGCATACCAAAGCAAAGAACTGGTCTTATCTAGGAGTCTGAAAATGGTTTATATACAAGGAAAAATGGAATAGAATGGAAACACATTTATTTACTGCCTACTAGTTGTAAATTTCTAGCCTAAGATGGGGATATAGATAGAAAATGAGATGGTTCCTGCTCTCAAGGAGTTCATACTCTATCTGAAGGAGAAAACATAAAGGAGATACCTAATCAAATTGAATTCATAAACATGACAAAGCCCCAAAGACCTTGATGAACAATGGCAGGGAAGATTTTCCCAAATATAAGGATAATAGATCCTAGAGTTAGAGCTGGAACCTCAGACAGACTGTGTCCAAATTGAGAAGTGTATAACACAAAAAGCACTTGGATATGACCAGAGAGAATGAAGAGAGAAAGACACAACAGTTCCTGTCGCCTATTTTCTTGGTTCCTGTTAGGACAGTCTCCATTTTATAGAAATTATTCATGAGAGAATATAAAGAGAATAATCAATAACTGTCAACATGATGGCAGAGTGCTGATTTTTTATAATTACTCATTTGGAATAAAATAGTAATTACTATAAATGTTTTTAAAAAATTTTAAATTGGTATTAAAATGATTCAAATAATTATAGCAGCAGTTTTACAAAAAAGGTTTCCCTGTGCTTAAATATATGATATGATCATAGAAAAACACCTGCAATTCTCAATCATTAGTAGGTATAAAAAAATGCACTATCCTTGCTAATTGCCTGCCAAACTCTAGTAGAAGCTGTTGCTAACTTTTCTGAGAATCAGCATTTAACAGCAGGATTTCCCACAGTCCCAGACTAAGAGAAACTCCTCATCCTTAACACCAAAATCCATATTGACAACTTGCCACAAGCCTGAGGGCTAGACCTAATTAGCAAATCTTCAGTACCCAAAATAAATTCATTCAATCCTAAAATTGGCTTGGGAAAGACTGAATTGTTCTAGAACACTCTGTTTTTATTACTAATGATGTCTTTGATTTCATTCCCATCACATTGTCCTCAGTACTTGGGCTGTGTGGTTGGAGAAGAAAAGCATTCTGTCACAAGAAACTCTAAAATTTATCCTAGATCATTTCTATATGTTATGAGCATATTGATTCAAGGACTATACATTAGTTCAAGGACTATCATTGAAGGCCTGCTTTGTTGCTTTGGGGTATATATGAGAAACATCTAGAAGACCTTTACTAGGTTCAAAGCAAGGACACTTGGATTTACATCCCCGCTCTCCCACTAATGAACTCATTGATTTTAAACAAAGCATTTAGGAAAAGAGATAGAAATGAAGATTCATTAAATACCTAAAATATAGCAGGTACTCTTCTGAGCACCTTACAAATGTTTTCTCATTTACATATATCTAATTGGCAAATATTATCCCATTAGCATCATTAAGTCACAGTTTCCTGATCTACCAAATGGGGATAATAATTTCCTTACTTTCTGCTGGAATTTTATGAGGTAAAAATGTGGCTTCAAATGAGAAAATAAAGTTATTATTTTTATTCTCAAAAGTAACAATGAAAAATTCATTCTATAGGTTTCAAAATAGAACCCGTACCAAAACCATCAGCAGAAAAACCCAAACATTTGTTAAGTATTCATTTGCATATGGAATTATGAATATGGAAAGGCAGTTTGCTATCACTGGTAGAGAGTTGGTCTTAAAGCTAGCAGATTCTGGACTAAAGCACTTTCTCCAACTCATCCCAGTTGTGTAAATAATAATCTCTCCCTGAACCAGGAAGCTCTGTAACACTATAAAATTGAGAAAAGGTGTTCATCTTCATTAGTAGAGAGAGTTACCATGCTGTTGAGTGGGATTTGACTACACCACTGAAATCAGAGTTCTATTGCCTATTCCTGTCCCCTCTCCATGATGCTTTCTTTTCCAAATTATTGGCATAAATTGAGAGAAGCAAGATGACTTATTAGAAAGAGCATAACATTTGGAGTCAGAGAACACAGTTCCAATTCCTAGATCTACAAAGTGCTACTTGTGTAATCTTAGGCAAGTTGTTTTATTTTCACTTTTGTGGGTCTCATTTCCATGCTCTGTAAAATAGAGGACTGGAGACAGATGATCACTATGTTCCATTCTGTTCATAACTGTTAGAAGAAGCTCATTATTTCCATAAACTTCACACAAAAATTTTCCTTTGCTTCTGGAGCAGATGTAATTGAAGGCTTCATGCTTTGTAATAAATGGTCATTAAGATCTTTTCAAAATTATTTGTTCTACTATCTCCCATTCTTCCTCCTATTCATTATTTCTTCAGACCACTCAAAGTCTATACAAGTCTGAAGAGAATAGAACCACTTCCTTACTATCTTTGTATCTTTTTTATTGCCATCACAGCACTTTTTTTTCATTGTGGATTGCTCTGTGGAACAAAGAAATATTCCATTTCCTGGAATTTTTACACCATTTGAAACATTTACAGAGTACTTACATATGAAGAATGTTTTTTTCCTAAAATAAGAAACAAATATCCCATCATCTTCTGGATCTGCTACAGCAACACAACATCTCTAAAGAGTTCTGGCATAAGCTGTTTTTCTTTTCTTCTTCTGTCATGAGTCAAAATGAATCACATATTAAAAATGAGTACTGATGAGGCAGGTAGGTTTTTCAGTTAATAGTGCACTGGGCCTGGAGACAGGGGGACCTGAATTGAAATGTGGCCTTAGACACTTAGCACTTACTAGACGTGTGACCTTGTTCAAGTCACTTAACCCCAATTGCCCTGCCTTCCCCCCTCCAAAAAGCCAAAAAAAAGTGATTATTGAGGACATGAGCCAAATTTGGATGAACAAAGAGGAAAAAAATAGATACAATCTCTTTTTTCCCCAATTTCTCAAATATATTAATTAAATAATCTACCCTAAATGTGGTGAGCATGTTGCTCAGTAGTATCATGACAGTAATGGACAATGACTGTATTCATCATTTCTGAGAATAAACACTCAGGATTACTCAATATTATTATACTGGAGTATGTTGCAAGCATTCAAAAATCTCCTAAGAACCCGAAAGCCCTATGATCTTCCTGTCCCTACCAATTTACACTTATATGTTTGAAATCACCTCTAAATAACTGAATTGTGGTTGATTGTAATTATGCATCTTTGCACCTGAAAACCCGAAAATTTCTGCAATAAATTTATCTTAGAAAGGTAGAATAAAGATGGCAGAGAAAAGTCTGGAAGTTGCCTGACCTCTCTCCCGCTTTTCCCTCAGAAACAACATTAAATCAAGCCTCTGAATGGATATTGAAGTGACAGAACCTGCAAAAAGATGGAGTGAAAGAATTTTTAAGCTTAAAATAACTTAGAAGAATTTTTTAAATGTCTGTCTCTCTTGAGCAAAAGGGGAGCACAGCCCAGTAGAGACAGTGTCTGGGCAACCCAGCAGGAAGTTCTTACCCACAGCATAGATCATCAACTAAGGTACTGTAGTACTAGCTCAGCAGGCTAGTGGCACAGCAGGCCATGTGTGAGGCCACCAGCTCCAGTTCAAAAAGTTAACTGCTAGTGTGGGAAGCCCTAGCACATGAGATACAACTAAGCCAGGCCAGAAGAGAGTAGTGGGTGCAGAAAGCCAGAGACCAGGCACCAGGCCTCCAGTGCAAGAATCTTAGAACAGTGCACCATGTGCCCCAGGAGCAGAGGTCAATTATAAAAGTCAGGAAATAGAATTTTGAAATGACTAAAAAGCAGAAAACATCCCCAACCATAGAAAGGTACTATTGCAACAGAGAAAAAAAACATAAACTCAGGAGAGAACAACGTTAAAATGTCTACATTTGAAGTCTCAAAGGGATATATGTATGTATGCATGTATGACACACATACATACATATATACACACACACATATATACACACATCTATACATTTATATATCTATACATCCTGAATAAACCTCAGTCCTCAAAAGCCTTCTTGGATGGGCTCAAAAAGGATTTAAAAATCAAATAAGAGAAGAAAAATTGGGAAAAGAAAGAGTTATGCAAGAATGTAAATAGCTTGGAAATGAAAGTAGACACATTGACTGAAGAAAACAGTTCCTTAAAAAGTGAAATTAACCAAATGGAAAACAAGCTACAAAAGCTAACTGAAGAAAATAATGCCCTAAAAATTAGAATTGTGGAAGTAAAAGGTAAGGCGTCTATGAGCCATCAAGAATCAGTCAAATAATAATGGAAAAATCAGGGAAAATACAAACATATAAAATACCTCATTGAAAAAACAACTGGCTATAATAGTAATGACATTTGAAGATCCCTTTGTATTAGAAAGCTAAGAAATACTCAATATCTAGTTTCAAAGTAAGTCTCTGTTAAAGAAATAGAAGGTATGAACTGCTGTTACTGAAATAACAGGAAGGGGCTGAAAAGGGAATTCCTGTTGGTAATGTAACAGGAAGGGGCTGAATAGGGAGGAGCAATACTGTCTATAAGGAAAAACTCTATCTGTAGAAGTCAGAACTTTTGGGATGAGTACCTTAAGGATGGGCTGCTGCTGCTGGACTTGAACTTCCATGGAGAAAATGATTTTGGTTTTGAGAATGGGAAAAAGTTATTTTGATTTTGAGAACAAAGCTGATGAAGACTTTTGAGGGCCAGCTGGAGCAGCTGAGGATTTCAGAGGGCCAGCTGGAGCTGAGGAGTAGCCAGAGCTGCTGAGGCTGCTGAGGATTTCCAAAGGCCAGCTGGAGCAGCCAAGGACTTCCAACGATCAGGTGAAGCTGCCAATGACTAAGGGAGGAAGACGGTGGGACTGGAATTTTGTACAAATATTGTTGTGGCTTTGGTAATGTGAATGAATGTTATCGTGGCATTGTCAAGCCTTTTCTTCCCAGGAACAGAGACTGAAAGATTTCAGGTGGAATGGACACCATTAGCTTCAATGTGGAGTGGGAACTACACAGAGCTGGATGAGGAGCTGGGAGTTATCTGCCTTTGAACTCAGGTGGCAGTTGGTTAGATTTGAGTGGGAGCTGGGACAATAGAAGAGGAATCATAGAACTTGAAAGCCTATGCTAAGTGAAGATGAAAAAACCTGTCAGTGGGGACTAAGTAGTAATGAAATTGTGATTTACTTACGACCGAGGGGTAGATGGCCTGTGTATTTTCCACTACCCCTTAAGAGGGTACTGAGTAGTGACTAATTATCGAATAGTGCTTGATGAATGAATAGTGACTGATTTGTAACTTAGTGTGCCTCATGGGTGGAGTACTTTGACCTTTTGTACTTTATGATTGAATGACTGAGTTATTAAATGACTGATTTACTAAATGATTATACTATGTGACCACTTTGGTGAAAACTATGTGGCCATTTTAGTGATAAGTTGTTGAGTTGTGGTATGGTGAATGCTTTTGATTTTTTGTGATAAGTTGTAACATTCTGAATGCTGTACCATGATTCTCTGTGAATGTTTTGTTCCAATTAGTTATTGAATAAATAAAGTGTTTGCTATAATATGTGATCATAAATTTGAAAGCTTTTCACAGCAGCAGGCCTCTGGAAAGCTGCTTATACTTGGCTTTACACTCACCTAGAAAATAAAATGAAAAGAGATAATTTAAGATTGGGGTGGGTGGTGGTATCTGGAAACCATGATAAGAAAAAAAGAATCCTGACAAGTTTTTAAAGAAATTATCAAGAAAACTGCCCTGCAGTCCTAGAACCAAAAGACGAAATAGTCATTGAAAGAATTTACCAGTGACCATCTGAGATTCCAAAACGAAAACTTCAAGGAATATTATAGCCAAATTAGAGAACTTCTAGATCAGGGAAAAAATACTGCAAGCAGTCAAAAAGAAACATTTCAAAAATCAATGCACTATACTCAGGATGACACAGGACTTAGCTTTTACAAAGAAAGATCAGAAAGCTGGGAATATTATATTCCAGAAGGTAAAGGAACTTGAAACTTGAATCACAAGCATGAAACAACCACAAACTGGGTATACTCTTGCAGAGGCAAAGATGGACATTCAACAAAACTAGACATTTTTAAACTTCCTCAACGAAAAGACCAGAGCTTTATAGAAATTCATTCTTCATATACAAAACTTCAGAAAAGCATAAAAAGGTAAACAGGAAATTTTTTTAAAAAAGACATGTTGTTCAATAAGTTTCGACTGTTTATATCCCTACATGGGAAAATCATACTTGTGAAGATTGAGAATTGTATCTCTATCAGGACAGAAAGAAGGAATATAAATAGATAAAGGATATGGATATTAGTTAACTTTGATGTGATGATATAAAAATAAGAAGTAAAAAGATTGTATTGTGACAAGAGGAAAGGTAGAGGCAGAATAGGTTAAATTACATCATACAAAGAGGTGCAAAACACCTTTTATAGTAGAGGGGGGAAAGGGCGTTGATTGTTTGAAACTTACTGTCATCAGATTTGACACAAAGAGGCAATAATATACTCATTCAGTTAGGCATAGAAATTTATCTTACAATAAAAGGAACATAGAAGGAGAAAGGGGAAAGAAAGGAGAGGGAGGCTTATAGAAGAGAAAGTAGATTGAGGTATGTGATGGGTACAAGCAAATCACTGGCGAGGAGGGAGAGGGGAAAAGTAGAGAGAAAAATATAAATGGGGGAAATACAATGGAGTTGAATATACAGTTAGCAATAACAGATGTAAATACGAATGGAATGAGCTCTCTCATAAAATGGAAACATATACCAGAGTGGATTAAAAACCATAACCCTTCAATATGTTGATTACAAGAAGCAAATCTGAAGCAAAGATATAGACAAATCAAGGTAAAAACACTAGAGCAGAGTATATTATGCTTCATCTGTAGTAAAAAAAAAACAGGAGTATTAATCCTGATCTCAGACAAAGGAACATAAAAAAGATCTAGTTAAAAGAAATAGAGAAGAAAACTACATCTTCCTAAAATGTACCATAGACAATGAAATAATATCATTATTTAGCATATTATACTGTTTATTACAATTATTTATTGTATATATTTATTATGAGTTATGTGAATTACAGGAAGAAAGGGAAAGCAAAATTATACAAGTGGGGTGGGGAATATCAACATCTCCTTTCAAGAAGTAGATAAATATAACCACAAAATAAATAAGAAAAAAGTAAAGGAAGAAAATAGATTTTTAGAAAAGTTAGATAGGATAGAGTACAGGAGAAAACTAAATGGGAAGAGAAAGGAATATACCTTTTTCTCAGCAGTACATGACACCTGAACAAAAATTTACCATGTATTAGGGCATTAAAAAGTAACAATCAAATGCAGAAAAGCAGAAATATTAAATGCATCCTTTTCAGATCACTGTGCAATAAATAATACATGTAATTAAAGGACGTTGCAAAGGTAAACTAAAAACTAATTGGAAACTGAATAATCTGATATGAAAGAATGAAAGCATCAAACAACAAATCATAGAAACAATCAATAATTTCATCAAAGAGAGTGGCAAAATAATGAGAAAAGATACCAAAATTTTTGGGATGTTACCAAAGCAATACTTAGGGAAGATTCTATGTTTCTTTTTTTTTCATTTTAATTGATTTGTTTATTTACTTTTAGTTTACAAGATTAAGTTCCACAATCCCTTGAGTTACAAATTTTCTCCCCTTCCTTTTCTGCCCCAGCAATGGTGGCTTACAATCAAGTATAGGATCTGCAAATACTTTCTTTTTTTTTCCTTGTTAATTTTACTTATTTTTTTGCTTTTATTTTTGAGGTAATCAGGGTTAAGTGACTTGCCATGGGTAACCCAGCTAGTTAGTATCTAAGGCCACATTTGAACTTCGATCCTCCTGACTCTAGGACCAGTGTTCTATCCACGGTACCACCTCTCTGCCCCCTTATTAATGTTAAATGAAGAAATGAGTCCAAAACAAAGGGAAAAAGGATAGAGTATGTTGTTTTGGACCCTGTTGAACAGGAAAAGGCTCTGGGAAAAGATTAAGGAAGAGCGCAGTGGTGTAGCGCAATTATAAGAACACTGGATATCACAGAATTTAGAGTTGGAAGGCATCTCAAATGGCACCTAGCTTAATTCCACCCTGACATTCCTCTACTTGAACAGAAATCTCCCCTACAAAATCTTAAATATTTCTGCTTATAAAATACCAAATGATGGGTAACTCACTACTTATTTAGCAAGGTAACTCCCTTAGCCTTCATACGACTCTAATTGTAAATGAAGGTTTGCTTGAAGCTTCTTCTCAACTTCTATTCTTTTCTCCTACTTCTGCATTCTGGAACTAAGCAGAAAAAGGTCAATAACCCTTCTTGCAACAGCCCTTAAAATACTTAAGGACAGTAAAATCTTTTCTTCTCTAGAATAAATATTTCCATTTTCATCAACATGTAATCTTCTGGAACATTCTCCAAACTTTTAAGCATGTTGCTTGCCCGCAGGATGTAATTCAGATTACTGAGAAAATTTCTAAGCTGCAGTGCCCAAAATCACACATAATATTTCACGTTTTATAGTCTAGCTATGGTAGAATATAGTGGGAACATCACTGTGGACATCATAAACCTATCAATGCAATCTAAGGCTAAAATGTTTTTTTGTGTGTCTGTTGCCCTGTTACACAGTTGACTTCTTTGCAACTTGTAATCCACTAAAATCCCCATGTCTTTTTAGCATGAACTATTATCTAATCACATATTCTCTGTCTTGTACTCGAACAATTGACTTTTGGAATTGAACTGCCATAGTTTACGTTAGTCAGTTTAGAAATTCATCATCTATGAGATCTTTTAGAAACAAAGAATCTCTATTTTCAACACCACCTCATACATCTCTGCTTCTTACTCTTTATTTCTGAGACCTTGGATGAATCACTTAACCTCTATAAGCCTCAGATGTAACATGCTTGGACTCTAAGGCCACCTTCAGTTATTTATCTATGGTCTTGGGATTAAAACATCTCTAAGCTATCTTCCAGCTCTAAATCTATGAGGAGGACAAGGAAGAGGAGGGGGAGGAAAATGGTGATGATGATGAGAGTGATGATGATGACCGTCTGAAGGAGTGCCCAATGATACAGAAGATAATAAATGCTATAAATCTTAGTTTCCCCTTTCTCAGGTTAGAAGGAATGAGTCTCTGACCACCTATGTAATATCATCCCTATGGAATATGCTGCCAAGTCACTGAAGATTGCAGAAGGAATAGCACAATCTTTTCTTCTCCATGCTAAATATTTCCAATTTCATCAGTTCATAATCCTCTAGAATACTCTCCAATCTTCTAACCACATTGGTTGCCCTCTGGATGTGATTCAGTTTATCAGTGATATAAGGCAGTGGTGATAGAATATCAGGGTCATAGCACAGATGATAACATTTTTAGCACAAACATGAGTTCTTTTTTTTTCAACTTCTTTTTTTAAATTTTAATTTATTTTCTTGGTTACATCATTCTTTCCACAAGATTTTGAGTTACACATTTTCTCCCCTTTTTGCCCCTACCCCCCAGCCCAGAACACTGATCCCACTGTAAGGCCCCTCCCACAATATGTTCCCTTTTATGCCCTCCTCAATCACTCCTCTAGCTTTCTAGCAGGGCAGGGAGGGGCTCCCTGACCCCGTCCCTGAATGTATTATTTCCCAGTTGCCTTTGATTGTATTGCTTTAAATACTAGATTCTTGCAATTCCTTCCCTGTCACCCACTCCCACTGGAAGGAGCAGCAATTCAATACAGGCTGTACTGTGTAATTACACAGGACATCTCCATGGTGGGCAAATTGTAAGAGGGTAATTGTATGTCCCTCCTTCCTATTCTGCACCCCCTCTCCTTGTTTTGTTCTCTACCCTGTACCTGTCCCTTTACTGAGATGTATGCTTCCCCCG
>JAQQSW010021437.1:0-10658 GCA_028646575.1 Pseudocheirus occidentalis
AGGAGTTTTCTTTTTGGGATCTTTTTCAAGAGGTGATTGGTGAATTCTTTCAAGTTCTATTTTTCCCTCTGATTCTAAAATATCAGGGCAGTTTTCCTTGAGAATTTCTTGAAAGATGATTTCTAGGTTCTTTTTCTGATCATGGCTTTCAGGTAGTCCAATAATTTTTAAATTGTCTCTCTGGGATCTATTTTTCCAGGTCAGTGTTTTTTTCAATGAGATATTTCACATTGCCTTCTTTTTTTTCATTTGTTTGGATCTGTTTAATGGTGTCTTGATTTCTCATAAAGTCATTTCCTTCCATTTGCTCCACTCTAACTCTGAAGGAGATTCTTCTTCCATCTGGCAAATTTGACTTTTTAAGGCATTCTTCTCCTCAGTGGCTTTTTGGGCCTCATTTGCCATTTGAGTTAATCTATTTTTTAAGGTGTTATTTTCTTCAGTCAGGTTGTTGACTCTCTTTTCATGATTTTCTTGCATCATTCTCATTTCTCTCCCTAATTTTTCATCCACTTCTTTTATTTGGTTTTCAAAATCCTTCTTAAGCTCCTCTGTGGCCTGTAACCAGTTTATATTTTTCTTGGAAGCTTTTGGTGCAGGAGTTCTGGCTGTATTGTCTTCCTCCCGTTCCATGCTTTGGTCCTTTTTGTCCCCAAAAAAGGAATCTAAAGTTGGATTGCTGAGCTTTCTTTTCTTCTTTTCTTGCTCATGTTGCCAGTCAGTTACCTGACTTTTGGGCTCAGCAGAACTCTGCTTTCAGAGGGGAGAGCTCTGTTCCAAATCACTGGGGTTTTTGAAGCTGCTGGAGCTATTAGGAAGTCGCTGTCTCTGCAGCCCAGCAGCTTTGGCTGACTGGTCACACATAGCAGGACCACCACCCAAGACTGAAATCCTGATCCAGGCAGGTCAAGACAAAAGCACTTGTCCTCCCAATGATCTCTTGGCCCCCCTGCAATCTGCAGGCAGGGAGCACTGAAGCAACCATGTGGAGGTGGCTACAGGGCCACTGCTTCAGACCATTTCTAGCTCTGGGGCAGTCGACTGGACCCTCTACCCCAAATTTAGCCAAGTTCCACTAATCTTTCCCTTTGTCCTTGGCTCTTATGGGTTGAAAAGTCTGGAAACTGCCCCAGCTGCTGGTGATCTGCTCTCCTGAAAGCTCCAGCTGTGGCTTCCCCGGGACACCCTGCAGCTGAAACTGGGGCTTGGTTCTGCTCCCCATGCTCTGCAATGAGCCCTTTCCATCTGTCTGCCAGGCTGCTTTCAGTAGGAGCTTCGTTACTCTGTCATTTTGTGGGTTCTGTAGCTCTAAAATTTGTTTAGAGCCATATTTTATAGGATTTTGAGGTGGTTATGGGGGGAGCCACAGAGTTCTGCTTTTACGCCGCCATCTTGACTCCACCCAACCCTAATGTCATCTTCTACTCTCTTTCACCCCACAATCCAGCCAGTTGCCAGAGCTTGTCTATATAGCATCTTTTATATGTTTCCTTTTCCTTCCTCTCACAGGGTCATTCTTCTAGTTTAGGCCTTCATCATCTCTTGCTGAGACTATTGTAATAGACCCTTATTTGGCCTCCCTCTAGTGTTTCTCTACTACAGCCGTTCTCAACCTGTGGGTTATGTTCAATTTTTAACAATGAAAATACACACTGCATATCAGATATTTACATTACGATTGATAACAGTGGCAAAATTACAGTTATGAAGTAGCAATGAAAATAATTTTATGGTTGGGGATCACCACAACATGAGGACCTGTGTTAAAAGGTCGTGGCATTAGGAAGGTTGAGAACCACTGCTCTACTACATTCCTCCTCCACACAGGAGCTAATGTAATTTTCCTGAATTTTCTGGTCTGATTATATCAGCCCACAACTCAGTTAACTCTAGTGGTTCCCTGTAGCCCCTGGGATCAAATATAAGCTTCTTCTGCTTGTTGAAAGCTTTTAAAAAGATGACTCCTTTTTGTTCTTCCAGGCTTTTTACATATTACTCTTTTTCATGTGCCTATAGTCCAGCTGTCCTGGCCTGCTTGCAGTTTTCTGGGTATGTTGTGTGCAGTCTACCACTTCCATGCCTTTGCACTGTCCCAGAATGCTCTCCCTCCTCACTAACTCTTGGAATCCCTGATTTCCTTCAAAACCTCTTCCAAGTGCTACCTACACTTTCCTGATCCTTCTTTTCTTTTCTCTTTCTTTTTTATTTTTGGAGGGGGGAAGGCAGGGCAATCGAGGTTAAGTGACTTGCCCAAGGTCACACAGCTAGTGGGTGTTAAGTGTCTGAGGCCAGATTTGAACTCAGGTCCTCCTGACTCCAGGGCTGGTGCTCTATTCACTGCACCACCTAGCTGCCCCAACAGGTGCTTTTCTTTCTAAAACAATCCTTGTATTCATTTCATAAACATTTTTCATCTACTTGTCTTCTCATTTGGTTTGTAATCTCCTTGAGGGCAGAGAATGTCTCATTTTTATGAAAATGCTTTTGAAACTATAATGTACTAGATAAATGTGGACTACTCCTGTCATTAAAAAATGTATTCTAAAAATAAAAAAATTAGTATTCTATTTGTAATTTTCTAGTAAAAGGTCTTTTCTTTGTTATTTTAAAAATTAATATCCTTAAAAACTACATGAAAAGAAGCTAAGGCAAAAACTTCAGGGCATTAAAATTCATTTTTTCAGATTTTAAAGAAGTTCCTCATGTGACATATCTTGGTCTTTTTTTGAATTAACAATTGTATTTTTATTTCGTATCACCTTGCAATTTGGCAACCTTTTCCTGAGAAATTCTTTTTCTCTTTCTTAACACTTTGCAGTACTAAACACCTTTCTTGAAGATCTCCAGGGCAGGACATCACACCTTGAGAAACATAAATTATGAGTATTTTCCCCTAACCCCAAGGAACTCAGCAAATGCTTGCTAACCACAGTCACATCTGTAACAAATGGAATAATGTTACTACCAAACTTACTACTATACCGTTTAAGGGTTTGATTTTTTTATTCAGCTACAGTCTGCCTGCCAAACTTACTATAAACAGAAGATATAATTGCTCCAAAAAGTATATAATAGAAATTCCAACAGTAACCCTTATACTCTCAGTTATTTATCATTTTCTTAAAACAAATTTTTATTAATAACTTTTAATTTTAAATCGCCTACATTTCCTACTATTGCACCCTCTACTTCACTCCATCCCAGATCCAAAGCCATCCCTTTGTAAAGAATAAACAAAGCAAAAAGAAGAAAAGGTTAGCAAAACTAACTAAAAAGGTTAGCCAAAAAAAAAAGGTTAGCAAAACTTCACTATGAAGAAAGTCTGTGATAATATTTTATATCCGTGCTTCTCTGGGGACGTACACCTTCTTCTCTGGGGCCAAGCTTGGTTATTATCATTTCATGGGACATTGAGTTTTGATTGGTTGCTGTTGCTGTTCTATTCATTCCAGGTATATTATTGTAGTAATCTGTATATTGATTTCCTGCTTTTGCTTACTTCACTATATCTGTATAAATATTTTCACGCTCGTCTTTATTCATCATTTTTTATATCACAGTAATATTCCCTTGTATTCATGTACCACACTTTGTGTTTAGCCATTTCCATACTGATTAGGTATCTACTTTGGGTCCATTTCTTTTCAGACTTTCTCCCAGTATCTGGCCCCCTTCCAGTGAGCTGTAATATATAACAAATAATATTTTTAGGAAGGAAGAAGAAAAAGTAAGTAAAATCAGTCAATACCTAGAAAAAAATCTGAAAATATATGCAGTGTAGTACACCTGTGGGCCTCTGACCCCTGAAAATGAATAATAGGGATGTGTACTTATGTCTCTTATTCTGGGACATGCTTGTGCTTTTTAATTTTGCAGTCTTCACTTTGGATTGTCATATGCATTGTATATATTGTTTTATTGACCCTCCTTACTTTAGTTGACTTTAGATCCTATAAATCTATTCATATGCCCCCACCCCTGTGCTTCTCTGTATTTATCATATGTATCAAAGAGCCAGCTTGGGTAGGGTAGTGGATAGGGCACGAGACTGAGAGGCAGGAAGACCTGCCTTCATCCTGTGCCTCAGACACTTCACTCACTGAGTGATTCAGGGTGACTCACTGACGCCTGCTGTTTTAGCTCCCTCATCTGAAAAATGAGGGAATTGGCTTTGTCATCCTCCAAAGCTGTGAACCTATGAGATGAACTGTATACTTGGCAGTTTGAGGGAGAGAATGATGGCAAGGATGATCAGGAAACTGGTAGTCTTTATTGACTCTCTTCAGAAAATGTAATCTTTCTGCTTGATTAGGTTTGACCCAGCAGTCTCTCTTCTGTTCTCCACTTTGTTGCCATAGGCCACGGGCCTAAAGTCTCCTTGGTTTTGCAAGGATGATGCAGCTGTATTGTTTCCTCTTTCCTGAGCTACAGAATACAGTGTAAACATAATTACCATAAAGGTACTCTAATTGTGTGCTGAATTTCTTACATACTGCCGCTGCTGTAAGTTTAGGGGAAAGAAAAATCAATGTGGGTGGGGGGACTAATAGAGAGTTATAAGGGACTGCAATCTTAAGGAATCACCAGTGTGTTATGGTGAGATTAAAGCTAACATGATATTTGGATGCATTTAGAGGCATAGCATCCAAGTAAAAATCTTTCTGTGCTTTATGTTAATCAGACTGTCTCTGGAGTATTAGTGCTTACTTTTGGGCTATTGGTGTCTCATTTTAGGGATCAAATTAACAAATTGGAGTGAATCTAGAGGAGAGTGACCAGGATGATGAGGGGATTGGAAATTATTCCGTAGGAAGCCAAGTTGATCGAAATGGGAATGTTTACTTTGGAGAAGATGTAGGGGAATACATGGTAACTGACAGAAGAAGGATTGGACTTGTTCTCTTTGGCAGCAGAGAAAAGAGCTAGGGGTTAAGTGAAGTAGCAAAGAAATACCTTTAGGCTCAGTGTAAGAAAGAATTTCCTTTAAATAAGAGCTGTCCAAAAGTGAAATAGGCTTTCTTGGATGATAATGAGTTCCCCATCACTGGAAGTCTTCAAATGATATTTAGATGATCATTTGTTGGGTATGTTTAAGAAGGAATTCCTTTGCAGGTATAATTTGGATTGGATGTGTGTCATTTTGTGGGAAGATTGAGCTTTGAAGGATGGGTAGAATGCAGACAGGAGAATTGGGGATGTGGCTAGGGTGCTCTAGGAGAAGGGGAACAACATGAATAAAAGATAGGGGTGGGAAATGAGCAAACCACAGCAGGAAGAGAATAGAAGTGATTAGGATCAGTGGAGCAGAGAGTATGTGAAAAGGAATAACAGGAAAGAAAGCGATGAGTAGGGTGGGGGTAGATTATGATTGATGACCTTAAAAGCTAGAAACAGGAAGTTATATTGGATGATGAACAAGGAAATGAGAAATAATATGAAACCGGAAGCAGATCAGTCCTATGGTAGGCAATCCAGACTTGATTCATAGATAAAAAGAAATTTTAAATATTCATTTCATTCCTGTGGAAAAGACAAAAAGCTATTTTTGTTTTAGCTAACAGTGAGGTTATCAAAAATGTCCCTGTCTTGTTCCTGTCCCCTTACCTAAGTAGTGTTTCAGAAACTCCCACAGAGTTCCAACTACCCTGTTGTGGACATAGCCAGACACATCAGGAAAGCCTACAGAACAGTTGCCCTCTGTGCTGACAGTTGTGAAAACACATCGCCATTGTTTCATCAAAGTCTTGTCAAGCGGGGCTATGATGTTCTTTCTTTTCAGAAAGTTACAGAACGGCAAATTACCCTCAGAATAACTCAAGATAGTCAAGCATCGCCAGATTGATTATGTAAAGGCCTAGAAAGTACATTTTGAGTTTGTAACCCAGTAGTTAGTCTTACTATTCTTCCTGTATTTGCTGTTGTTGACAACCTTGAATTATATGGAGGGAAGAAATCTTGGATTTCCAAGGGTAGTTCTGAGGAAAGTGGTTGGTAAATGTCCAAGTGCCCCTGAAATGTGACCTGTTCTGATTAGTATTCTGACTACTACTACTACTAATTTTGATGAAGAATGAGTGGATGACTAAGGAAATAGACTATGACTTCAGTATATGAGGTGAACTTTCAAACATGACACTTAATTTAAAAAAGCAAAAACTAAAAAGAAGCTCAATAGCAATACCATCCTGCTTACCTGTTCTGTGAGGGTGTGGTTATTTTTTTAAACTGATAATCAGCAAAATCATTCCTAGAGGTTAATTTCTACTGAAATGTTTTCACTTTGGTTTGGTGAAAAAAAAATCACGTGGACAATATTAAAATATCTTCTGGCTCCCTTTGGACTTACTGTCAGTCCTGTACCTAAATACAAGTGAGCAAGAAGAAAGATATAATCCCTTTACAGTATTCTGGAGACGGGAGCATGATGAAGATGCTTGTGGGAGGCTATACTTCAGCTGTTTATTTAGTTTTTAGCAGCCAGGTGAGAAGGATTAGAACATAGGAGTGAAGCAGTCAAAAATATTGGATTCAGATAGCCATAATATATAATCCCCTACTTTCCAGAACTCCATACTTATTTGGGAGCATTCTTGTTCTTTTAAAATGCTATATGCATTGCTGTTAATCCTTTATTATCTAAAGAAACGCAACAAATTATTTTTTAAGTGAAGAAACACTCTTCAATCCATTTTTATTATCTCAGTCTAGATTTCAAGAGTTAATTTAAAGTGGAAGAATACCTGCAGAGGTAGAGGGGTCAAACTCACAGCTCTTGGCAACTTGTGACCCACAAAACTCCGGATTAAAATGTAATTAGGTAATGTTTAATAAAATAAATCAAAATACAGTACAACATAGATAATGTTAATTTGTAGTTTTCTAAGTCAACATGAAGCTGGCAGGGATATTTGAGTTTGACTTGGCTATACTATTTTAAAAAGCCTTGTGGAATTTTCTAGTATAAGTGAAGAAGAATGTGATATTTCGGTTTATTTTTGTTATGTCATTTAGTAAAGTTCCATGTGCATGAGAGTGCTTCGTAAGTCATTATTTAAAAGGTTTCAAAACTGAAATAATGAAGTTTGAACATTGTGTTCAGTTGCAAGGACCATTTTTTAAGAACACTGACATTCTAAAGGTCATCTTCCTGTGATAGATGACCAGGATGGGAAACTAAAGTTATTGTCACACTCAAAGATGTTTAAGTTGAAGAAAAGATTTAAAGTGCTACATGGTTTCTAGCTTTAGATAGTTCAAAAACTATCATGTAGAATACAGTAGATTTATTGATACCTGCAAGCAGAACTAGAAGCAGTAAATGGAAGTTATAAGTGAGTAACTTTCATAATCCCGCAAGGAAGCACTTTCTAACAATGAAAGTTGCCTATAAATGGGATGATCCATCTCAAAAAGGAGTGAACACCCCATCACTGGCGCAGTGTTCAAGTATAGTATGAATGATCTATCACCTGTCAGGGAAGTTTGGGGGGAGGGGATTCTTATGCATTGGGAAGGTTGTTAAAGTAAATGTCCCCTAAAATCCTCAATTTTTGATTTTTGAATTTGTTCAGTGGTGAGCTACACTGAATTGAATAGGAGAAGGATGTCCAATATCTAATCCCAGAAAAATGAGGACGCTGCACAAGAATCCTTGAGCAATAGAGATTGCTTCCTAGGCAGACACTGAGCATGTACCCAGTTCTCTCCCACCTTTCCTGCTCCTGCTTTCATTTGGTTTTTGTCATTTCATACTTGTTTTCTACTTTTGAACACCTCTGTTTTGTTCTTTTGAGATTGTTGGGCCAATGACTAGCCTTCCATTACTTAGTTGTCCCTAGCAACATCTCATCTCCCTTAGCTTGGGCCCGCATACAACACAAATTTAAGAAATTAAATTCATGGAATATGAAAGATAAGCTTCTTTGTCTCTCCAGTCTCCATGGGGGAGGGCATTAACTACATACTGTGAATGACAAAGCGGATCTGCTTAGACCTAGATTTTTTGTCATTTCATAGTTGACTTCTGAATGTATTTCCTTGATTCTACTGAGACTATTTGGCAAGTGACTAGTCTCCTTCTGGCTTGCTGTCATAGCACTGTCTCTTTTAGTATGTTATATTCTTTACATCTCTTATCTCAGTGTTCCTACTATGGATAAGGCACTATTCTAGAAAGTCTGAGGGATTTACACATGAATTGGACATAGTCCCTGCATTCATGGAAGTAATAATTTTATAAATTTAGTCTAATCAATATATTGTTGTCTCATGACAGGGACAGAAGTATAATAGAGAGGATGGAATGAAAGAAACAGTTCCTAAAAAATAAGGACAAGGTTGGCTTCTTGGATAGGAGAGAGCTGAGAAGATCCTGTTCTGCTTCCCCTGATAAAGATAATTTGCAAACCTACCCACTGGAAAACCTTTATAGCTTAATAATGTGCTATGTCTACATAATGTCTTCTGATTTTACCAAACAATTCGAGTCACCTTACAAGGCCCCCTTTCAGTACAACCTCCTTGTATAGGGGCTTGAATGTGGGTAAAGTGTGTTATTCTAGCACAAGTATTAAAACCATGAAGGGAGGAGAGCAGAGGGCTTCCCTGTTGACTTTTGAGTAAAGTTAATAGCCTGCAATTCTAGGTCCTGCACAGATGTGTTATCCATATTCCCTCCTCCCCCATCTCATGACTACCCTCCATGTATCTCTGCTATAGCTAAATTGGATTACTTGGCATCTTCTGTACTTAGCCCACTTCTTGTACCTTTACTAGGAAAAAATAATGAATTCAAAAGTCAAATGATTATAAATGATTTGAGCTCACTTTATTAGTTTTTATTATTGCCTTGTTATCTTTGTGACTTTGGGTAAGTATTTTATCTTACATAGCCCTGCTTCCTCATATGAACGGTGTTTGCACTTTGAAAACTACAAAATAGTACTTTTACTAGTTTGTAAACTTTTTTATGACTTTTTAAATTTAATTTTTATTTTTTAAAAATTAATATAAAATTTTTATTTGTTTTCTTGTTTACATCATTCATTTCCATGAGATTTTTGAGTTACAAATTTTCTCCCCGTCTTTCCCCAACCCCAAAACAGCAATCCCACTGTAAAGCCCCTCCCCCAATCTGCTCTCTAACTTTCTGGTAGGGCAGGGAAAGTCTCCCTCCCCCAGCTCCTATATATCTTAATTCCTAATTGCATGTATTGCAAAGCTTTAAATTCTAGATTCTTTTGGTTCCTCCCTTGTGACCCAACCCCACTGGAAGGACAAGCAATTCAATACAGGCTGTGCATGTGTAATTACACAGGACATCTTCACAGTGGACATATTGTGACAATCTGATCATATGGCCCTCCTTCCTATCCCTTCCCTGCCTTGTTCTGTTCTCTACCCTGTCCCTGTCCCTTTACTGAAATGTGTGCTTCCAGCATCCTTCCCCCAGACCCTGCCCTCCCCTCTGTCATCCGCATGCCTCCTACTCTCCTGTGTGGCATGATGCCCAGTTTAGAGTTTATGTCATTCCTTCCCTAAGCCAGATTCAATGAGAGTAAATGACAGTAAAGTTATAACAGTTATCCTTTACCTCTTCTATATGGGATGATTAATCTCATTTTGCCTCTCCCTGTCTTTTCTCATTCTAGTCCTCTCCCATCTCAGAATTTCACCTTTTAAAGTATCATCCCTTTGTATTCAATTGATCCTATATCCTCTATATATACATACACACATGCTCAGATATGTATCCATCTGCATATATAGCCTCCTATATAGACATCTGTGTGAGTACGTATATATATATATATATATATATACACATTTGTATTCCCTTCCCCTATCCTCATACTAAGTAAAGTTTCATAAGTTACTATTATCGTTTTTCCATATTGGTATGTAAATAGTTCGACTTTGATAAGTTCCTTATGACTTCTTTCCCATGTTTACCTTCTCATGCTTCTTGTGTTTGATTGTCAAATTTTCTGTTCAGTTCTGGTTTTTTCTGCAAGAAGTCTTGAAAGTCCTCCACCTCATTCAATGACCGTATTTTCCCCTGGAACATTACACTCAATTTTGCTGGGTAGGTGATTCTTGGCTTTAATCCCAGCTCCCTTGATCTTCGAAATATCATATTCCAGGCCCTTCAATCCCTCAGTGTAGAAACTGCCAGATCCTGGGTTATCCTAATAGTGTTTCCACAGTATTCAAATTGTTTTCTCTTGGCAGCATGTAATATTTTCTCCTTTAACTGGGTATTCTGGAACCTGGCAATAACATTTCTAGGAGTTTTCTTTTGGGGATCTTTTTGAAGAGGTGATTGGTGAATTCTTTCAAGTTCTATTTTGCACTCTGATTCTAAAATGTCAGGGCAATTTTCTTTGAGAATTTCTTGAAGGATTCTTTCCAAGTTCTTTTTTTGGTCATGGCTTTCAGGTAAACCAGTAATTTTCAAATTGTCTCTCCTGGATCTATTTTCCAGGCCAGTAGTTTTTTCAAGAAGATATTTCACATTGCTTTCTATTTTTTCATTTGTTTGTAACTGTTTAATAGTATCTTGGTTTTTCATAAAGTCATTAGCTTCCACTTGCTCCATTCTAATTCTGAAGTAATTATTCTCTTCAGAATGCTTTTGATATTCTATTTCCATCTGGGAA
>JAQQSW010021438.1:0-10658 GCA_028646575.1 Pseudocheirus occidentalis
CAGTGTTATGGTTTCTGAATAAAGACCTTGGTTCTGCCTTCCATGTGGAGAGTTTGCTATATTTTGTGATCCAAAACTACACCAACATATTCATAACCATCATGGGTGTTGTGAATATCTCATTATTGATACACAGGGTTGTTTTGAAGATAAAATGAAATAATATTTGTAAAGCACTTTGCGAACCTTAAGGTTCTATATAAATATTAGCATATTACTTGCTAGTGTTATTTTTAAGTGAGTGGAATGTTAGTAAATATATTTCCATTTTCAGATTAAATGCTTAATTTGTTTTAGTGTTGTGAGTCAACAGCTATCCACGTACATGGCTGCCAAGACTCATTCACACTTCATAGGGTAGAAAGGTAATTAAAAGATAAGAACTCTGCAAACTGTTAGCACATTTCAATGCACTTCAGTTAACACAGAGAAATGGAGATGCTTTTGATCATCATTCTTTTCCTTGATTCTCAGTGCCATATTTTTGTTCAGGATAAAATCAGATGTGTAAAGTTATTTGAATGTAAAATATTGAGCTATGTTTATAGGATCATGGTGTTCTTGTATCTAGTCAATAGCAGCTTGCTTGTCCTTTTATTAAAATAGAATCCTGTTTGGGGGTTCTTGCTAAGTTATTAGATGCTGTTCCATTTGGTTGTACAGATGGAACCAAATTAATGATTCAACTGAAATCCTCATATAATCCAAAAAGAAAACTTTGTAGACAGAAGCCACAATAAGAATGGATGAGCAATTTTTGGTTTTCCTGGAAAAATTACCTGAGTCAGAATTTGTTTAACATCATTGAATTACCTATAACTACACAAAAACCACCAGATCAGATAGAAAATGAGACAAGAATGAAAAAAATCAGTACTATTGGATCATCTTTTGCAGTTAGACACAATGCTCTAAAGAAAAGAAGAGGAAGAAGAGAAAAGGATAAGAACAGAAAGAAGAGGAAGAAGAAAAAGTTTTAAGAGGAGAAAGACGAGAGGAAGAGGAGGAAGAGGAGAAGGAAAGAGACAGAAGTACAGCAGCAAGATCAAGAACAGTAATGAAAAATCTATTTTCTTTTTTCTTTGTGATCTTGAGGCCTGACTGAGGCATTAGCTCCCTTCAAGGATCTAAGATCGGTATCATGAAACAAGATGGCTTCATAGTCATCATGTTAATCGTATTGACAGATTTTTATAGGGCTACCAACCTGATGCTTAGACGCTAGGTAATCTGAGAATATTTCTAGAGATCTGACATATGTGATTGATGCCACATTAAATAGTCTGCTCTAACAAAGCAAGTGAAACAAATTTTAGAGGAAATACAGAGGTGGGGAAGGAGGAAGAAGAGAAAGAAAAGGAAAAGATGCAAAGTTTCTTAGAACCAGAAAAAATGTTGCTGAGTACTCTAAGTACTCAAAAGCACTCTTGACAATCAACTTGCAAGACTAGATAATAGCTTTAATTTTGATTTTCAATGAGAACATTTTTCTCCTAACGTTAAAAGTTTTAAGATGTCTTCAAAATTTTTAGTAACAATGACCTCAGTCAAAATCTTTTTCATTATAGGGACAAGTAGACTCCCCTGGGTAGTTTTTAAGAAAAGTGCTAGAATGGAAAATTTATATGGTGAGATTTTTACTAAACTTAAAGATTTAGAGGATGACAACCAAAAAAAATCAGGATTTTGACCTAAATTTATAAGTTTAGATTGAGGTTTGAAGTTTGGGAAAGTTTTCTCAACTTGGATTATCAACAGTCATGGCACAGAAGATGTACAATTTAGTGATGGCTGTGCATTCCTGGCACATTCACTCTTAAGATCATAGGTAAGGGACCCAAGAGCTCATCTAGTGTAACTCTCCCTTTTGACAGATGAGGAAACAAAATCCCAAAGAGAAGCGACTTGCCTAGTCTTATACAAGAAGTTAGTTTCCCACTGAACCATGTTGCCTCAGGAAAGAAAGTGAATACTGACATTTATTTAGGCTTTCACTCTGAGAGGTGGTATCCTCTGAAAATCGCCTATAACCTGCTTTTTTTTTTTTTTTGTTCCCTCCACACCAAATGCCTTCCCTAATCACCTCCAGTCAAAAGTGATGTCTTCTGGGGAGGCTAGGTGGAACAGTGAACAGAGCCTTGGTCCTGGAGTCAGGAGGACATGAGTTCAAATTTGACTTCAGATACTTAACACTTACCAGCCGTGTGACCTTGGGCAAGTCACTTAGTGCCAATTGCCCTGCCTTCTCCCCTCCAAAAAAGAAAAAAAGTGATCCCTTCTACCTCTAGAATTCTAGAGGCATAAAAATCTTAGAATTTAGAACTCAAATGTACTTTAGAAGGCATGTAGTCCATTGGCCACAATTTTGCAGATGAGGAAAATGTCCATTAATCATTCAATAAACAATCTTCTTTTGCTTTACTCCTTACCATGTTCTCTGTAGTCTGATGATGCTGGCTTCTTTGCTGTTTCTCACAAAAGATGCTCCATCCCTCTGACTCCAGGTATTTTCCCTGACTGTCCCCTATGCCTGGAACTTTCTTTCCTCCTCACTTCCAACTTCTGGTTTCCTGGTCTTTTTTCAAGTCTCATCTAAAATTTCATCTTCTGCAAGCAGCCTTTGCTGATCCTCTTTAATCTCAGTGCCCTTTCTGAAATTACCTCTAATTCATTCTTTAAATATATATATAGTTTGGACATAGTCATTTGCGTGATATCTCCCCCATTAGAATGATTGAGAGTTAGGATTTTTTTTTTTGGCCCTTCTTTGTTGCCCCAGCACTTAGCATGATGCCTGTCACATAGTAGGAGCTTAATAAATGCTTGTTGACTTGGCACTTATTAAATACTTGTTTGCTAGGCACTGTGCTAGGTACTGGGAACACAAATATAAGGACTGAAACAATTCATATTTTCTCTGTCTCTCTCTCTCTGTCTCTCTGTCTCTCTCTCTGTCTCTGTCTCTCTCTCTCTCTCTCTTTCTCTCTCTCTCTTTCAGCAAGACAATCAGGGTTGGGTGACTTGCACAGTGTCACATAGCCAGTAAGTGTCAAATGTCTGAGGTCAGATTTGAACTCATGGCCTCTTGACTCCAGAGCCAGTGCTCTATCTACTCCACTATCTAGCTGTCCCAGCAATTCTTATTCTCAAGGAACTTATTTTCAATTGGGGGAGATTTGTATATTTATTTATATGTATGTAAGGAATAAATGTAAGATAATGCAAAGCATATTAAAATCCCTTAAGGATACTGGCAGCTGGTTTGATCAAGAAAAGCTTCACATGTACTTCATCTGTGTTTGGAAGGAAGGGGGAATTCTGTATGGTGGCAGTAAGGATAGTGTTCATACCAGGCATAAATGTTGGCCAGTGTGTGTACTCTTTCCTTGCAGACATCATGTGCCCATCCTGTGGAGAATGGTTGAATAAATTATAGTATGTGAATATAATAAAATGTCATGGTACAATAAAAGATTTAAAAAATGTGAGGGAATTCAGAAAAAAAATGGGAAGATTCGCATGAAATGATGCAATGCAGAAAAAGAAGAGTCAGGAGAACAATGCTGACTTCTAGCCAGTATGGCTTCTGAATAAGAAGCAGAACATTCAACTCAATTTTTACTCTAGCAAATCCAGAGGTTTATATCAGATATAGCAATGATCAATACACCTAATGAGAAGCTATAGTGAATGATTTCTTCTCCCTTACAACTGTCAAAAAGGCCAGCCAGAAGTCTGAGGGCAATAAGAAGGGGAGGGGGCAACATCAAAGCCAGCTCCAGCTCAAAGTAGCCCACCAGTATGACCAAAGACAAAATGTGGGTGATCCACAAGTCTCTCAAGAAAAAGATGAGAGCTCAATGGAATAGAGCCCCAGAGTGGTCCAAAAGCCCCAAAGTAGAGACCTTAGAAGCACCTGGGAATGTGAGAAGACAACTACCAATATGACAAGGTAATGATTAGATCAGAACACTTCAGGCCAAGAAACTTTGAGTTTCCTAAAAATTATTCTGAAATTCCAGCAAGAGTCCTAAAGATCTAGCCCTCTGAACCTCAAACATCCAGGAGGTTCTAATCCCAGGAGATGGAGTTCAGCATAAGTAGCCAGGTAATCCAGAGTAAGAACAATCACCTTCCCAAAAGCACAGAAGGAAGAGAATCCTGACCCTAGCACAAAGCCACAATTCAGGAACTAAAAGATGAATAAATCAAAGAGGATACTGACAGTAAAAAAATTATCATACATTTAGAAATCACAAAAATCAAGGAACAACTAACTCCATAAAAACTACAAGCAGAGACTCAGATAAAGAAAAATGCATTTTGCAAAAAGACTAAATGAGTATCTAAGAGAAATGAAGTGAAAGATAAGGATCTGGGGTAAAAGAAAAAATTGGAAGGAAAAAATGCAACGTCTGAAGCAAAAGTGGTAAACCATGCCCAAATATCAGACTCTCTGAAAACTAAAATAGACACAATAGAAATCTAAGATTCCATGAGACATCAAGAAATGCTAGAAAAAACAAACAAAAGAAAAGATTTAAATAAAAACAGGCATTTTTGCACATAGTATGCTCTGTGTTTTATATATACATATGTATATATGTATATGTATATGTATACTCCCATACACATTGCAAACATTCAGAAAAAAAGAATTCAATTACACAGAAACCACATTCATGATTAAAAAGAATAATCAAATCACATAATACCTGGCAATTCCAAATGTAATTGAGAAGAAATCTTGGAATGCAGTATTTGAAAAGGCAAAAAGAAATTAACTTAAGACCAAAAATAACTTATCCTGCAAAACTGAGTGAGGGGTGGGCTATGGGAATGAATCTTTAACAGAAGAGAATTTTCAAGCATTTCTGTCTGATTGTTCAAGCAATTTTTTTTTGCCCAGCATTTTAAGGAAATCTATAAAAATGAATTTATTTAAGCAATTGGAAGGAGATACTGGTATAATGTTAACATTCTAATGGATAGAAGAAACAAGTCTCCCTTTAGAACCTTAATATTTTTAAAAGGTATTGAGGGAATTAAATAAGAAAAGCAGGGGTTGGATAGGTTAGTTCTTTTCTGAGAGTTGTAAGAGGGAAAGGAGAAGTGAGAATAAAAGATGAAATACACTAGTGGAGAAAGGAGGAAGAAGGAAACAGAACTTGTTCTTTCTCTTAGACAGAATGAAAAGAAAAATAAACCAACATGAAGAAAAAGAGGAATGAGCATTATCAGATGAACTTCATTATCCGATATGGATAAAGGAGGGCTAAGCATGTGCATAAATACACAGTTAAGTATAGACATGTAACAAACTCAAAGGGGAAAAAGCAGGAATAGGAAGAGGAAGTGTTAAGAGAGTGTAAAACACCAGATAGAGAATAGTTTTAAGCAATATGCTACTGTTAAAATGGGGGGAGGGGGCGGGGAAGAGAACCAGGAGCCTGGGGCAGTAGAAAGAAAAGAACTAAAATCTAAATGAGTGACTTAGGTTTCCTCTTAGACTTTGAGGAATGGACAAACAAATTGTAGTATTACATGTGAATGTAATGGAATGTTATTGTAGCTTAAGGAATTACGAAAGAGATGATTTAAGAGAGTAATGGTTATTATAAACTGACAGTAAAATGAGAAGAAACAAAACAATTTTTACAAAGACAGAAACCATATAAAAAGCAGCTTTGAAAGATGTAAGAACTCTGATCAATGAAATAAAATTAAAAGCAGTTCGATTCAGTTCAACATGAATTTATGAAATGGTTATTATGTGTAAGGCATTGCATGAGGCACTAAGGATGCAAGGTCAAAGAAACAGATCCCTGCCCTCAAGGAGCTTACATTCTACTTACCTCAGTTTAAATATGATGTCCAATCTTGGCTGGAGAAGACAATAGAATATGCTTTTCTCTTCTTGTTTTAGAGGTAGGTTACAGATACAGAATATTAAATACTCTGCCACACTTGACATTGTATTGGTCAGTTTTATTTTAACCGACTTTGTTGTTGTTATTGTTTTGTTTGGTTTTATAAGGGCGATTTCTGGGTCAGTGAGGGGAAGAGGAATCATAGCAGGAAATCATGATGATTTTTTTTAAAGCAGCAATAATTATTTTTTAAAATAAAATTAAATGTGATATTCAGAATGGAACACAATATTTGAGCTATGGACTGAATAGGAAAAGGAACAATAGGATTTTAACTCCCTTATTCTAAATGTTTGACTTTCTGAATGTTCAAATGATATCCTTTTAATATGTTCTTGAATTTTGCTAACAATAGAAGTAATATTCAATTCCTTATCTATTACAGACTCTTCCTTTCTTATTTAAAAATTGAGACAATGTCTGACCACCTTCAATCTTGTAGCATGTTTCTTGTTTATGATGCTTCAAATATCAACAACAGCCACTGACAAACCACAGTTTTCAGGACTCCAGGATATAGTTCAATGAAGCCTAATCACTTTACTTCATTGAAAACAACTGAAGATGTTCTTGCTCTCTCTTTACCCTGGATTTCAACTCCATGATAGTCACTTTTATTATATGCTTCTGAATTTGAACTTTAATTTCTTTGGCAGAGAAAAGAAAGGGAAAGAGCAGGTGAGCCATTCTACATTTTCTCTATTGTCACACCTTATCCTTTATTAATGACTGTCATTATTGTTACTGTCATTCAGTCACTTCCAGTCATGTCCAACTCTTCATGACCCTAGTTGTTGTTTTCTTGGCAGATACTGGAATAATTTGCCATTTCCTTCTTGTGACTTGCCTCAGTTCAAGTTAAGTGACTTGCCTAGGGACACATAACTAGTGTCTGAGGTCAGGGAAATGAGTCTTCCTGACTCCAGGCCCTCCACTCTATTCACTGAGCCACCTAACTGCCCAATGATCATTATTATACCTACCTAGATCAGGAGACCTATCAATCTATTATCCTCAGTACAGTTGTTAAAAGAACCTTTTATTGTTCTTACCAGCCTTCACTCACTAAAAATATTTACTATTCTAGTACCATTCTTGTAGGATTGTGCTTCTCTATTACATTCATCCTCAGCTGCATGTCCTTGCTTCCATCTTTTTTTTTTTTTAATCTGAGTTGGCCATTAAGTTCCCTATGCTCATCAGACTTATTAGAAAGGTCCATCTTTACTTGTTTACTAGAATGACTTCTAGTTGTATTCTTGGAATTCTCTTCTTGAGCCCTTTTCACTCTTCTGGCATATATTTCCCTTTAGAATTTCAGCCCATGGTATACTAGTTCTCCCTCTGAAAGTCTGAACCCTTTGAAATTTGTTCTCCTCAAATCAAGGCTGTACATCTTATTTTCAAGACTCCGGGAATATATATTTTCACCAGTCCTCATTAGGTGCATTTCATCCATGGCCAAGTCCTTCCTCCACAGAGGTTCTTTTTATAGTACCAGAATATTGGTGGTATTGATATGGAGACTTCTTGGTGTGAAAATTTCCTCTACCTAGGAAGCATATTAGTAACTTTTCCACTTGGAAAGTATCCTGGAATACTGAAGCTAAGTGACTTGTCCAACCAGTAAGTAGCAGAGAGAACTTAATGACTCTAAGACCAGTTCTCTCTTCACTGTGTGGTGTTGGCTCTTGATACCTTTGTTTTGTATATTATTGCTATATTTTGAACTGTGACCCAGAATCCAGTCTTAATCTCTGTTATGCTCTCCTTACTTGGCAGTTCTCTTCCTAAGTAACCCTCCTACTCTATAGTACCTACCTTTAATAAGTAGTAAGTAGTAGCAGTAACAAAATCAGCAGTATTAACAAAAATACCATATATTCCTCCAGTACAGAGGATCTTAACCTTGGGTCTGTGAATTTCTAAAAATTATATTTGGATAACTATATTCAATATGAATGTTTAACTTTTTAATTCTATGATTTTTTTTTACATTTAAAAACATTGTTCTGGTTTATAAGAGAATAGAAACAGCAATTTACTACTTAAAATCTTTTTAAAATATACTTTTAAAAAACTAATAATGTATCTAAATAGTGATTTATAGTGTTATATAATCTTTTTCTGTTCTCCTTACATGGAATTACTCATGTTTATCAATGTTTGTCAAGTTCAAAAGAACAAAAACAAAAATAAAAACATTGTTCTGAAAAGTAGTCCATTACACGCACGTGCACACACACACACACACACACACACACACACACACACACACACACATGATTAAGAACTCCTGTTCTAAGGCCTTCAGTTTCTTGTTTGGGTCTTTCTAATGCTTAATGATTGTAAGTTGCTTTTGTTGAAATCATTTTTCTCAAGTGAATCAAATGAAGTGGATTGTGGTTGCCAAGTTTAATCTTCAGAAGTTCTCCATCAAATCCTGGATACTAGCAGCCCTCTTCAAAATCCTTAACAAAATTCTAATTAACAGCAGATACCAAGTTACCTCCTTGCTCTTTGGAACTGAGGGGATATAATGCCCCACCCTTCTACACATTGTACTTCAGATCGACTACTAGGTTAGTCCAAATACATTACTTGACTGAATTGAGGAGATACTTTCTATTTAATAGCAGAGAAAGATCTCCTTAAGTAAAGACAGACATCACCTATAAGAGGTGGAGAATAGGACACTGATCTTCAGCTAAGACAGAGTTTAAATGAAAATGATATAGTTACCCTTAATTTTCTTTCACTTTTTCTTTTTTGGAGTGACCTGCCCAAGGTCATGCAGCTAGTTTTAGTGTTAAGTGTCTGAGACTAGATTTGAACTCAGGTACCCCTGACTCCAGGGCCGGTGCTCTATTCACTGTGCCACCTAGCTACTCCAGTTACCCTTAATTTTCAAGAGAAAGGATATGAGAAGGCATTAAACCTCATATATCAAAAAAGGACAAAAAGTAGTAGGCAGAGCTTTAAAATATAGTTCTTCTGAGGATATGCTTCCCCATTCTGTTCTTCCTTCTCTTCCAGAATCACAGAACTGAAATGTTGTACCTAATCATGGGTATCACAGTTTAAGAAGGGGATTGATTTCCAGATTTTGGAAGCAGCTGAATGGCACAGTGAATAGAGCACCAGCCCTGGAATCAGGAGAACTTGAGTTTAAATCCAGCCTGACACTTAATACTTAGTAGGTGTGTGATATTGGGTAAGTCACTTAACCCTGATTGCCCAGCCTCCCCCCCAAAAAAGAAGAGTATTGATAAGTTGGATTGCATCTAGAAGAAGGCAACCAGATTGGTCAAGGGCCCACATGGTCAAGTGTCCATGTCATAGAAGGATTAATTGAAAGAACTGCGCATGTGTAGCATGGAGATGACATGATGCTATCATAATTTGTAGGATGTCATATAAAGGAGGCATTAAAAGTAATCCTTTTTTATTCCTAGAAAAAAGAACCAGGAACAAAAGATGGAATTTGCAAAGAGGTAAACTTAGGCTTGATGGGAAGGGAGGGGAAGAGAGAGAAATCTAACAATTAGATCTCTACAAAAGCAGTTCTTGAATGGCTACTTCAGGATATGATGTGTTCTTTCCTTGTAAGAGGTCTTCAAGTAGAAGCTGGATGAACCTCAATCAGATATTTTATAGTGGGAACTCTTTGGGGGCATGGATAGAGCTAGATAGCTCTTGAAATCCCTTCTATTTCTCAAATTTTAAGATCTAAGATTTCTGAGATTACTATTTCTTGAAAGCAAAGAGTCTCTGGTCTCAATCTTGGTCTTACTTCCCTTATGGAGCATGGTCTGATAAAGAATGGAAGGATTACTGGCTTTTTGGGTCATTAGTAAATAAAAGGTTGCTCTTCTTGCAGTCATGGAATGATCACAGTCTTCTTTCTCCTTTTCCCTTCTTCCTTTGAGAAGCTGGGAAAACCATATAACCTAATGTCAAGTTTAAAAGACTGAATACAATTCTTTCTTTCATAATAATCATATCTTACATTTTAAGGTTCTTAAGAATTGGAATAGTAGAATCATAGCGCTAGAGCCACAAGGTACTCCAGAGGTTACCTAGTTCAACCTTTTCATTTTATTGATGAAAAAACTGAAACTCTGAGAAGCTGTAACTTGTTCAAGGCCACACAAATAATACATGTCAGAAGTAGGGTTTGAATTGAAGTCTTCTGGATACAGAGCTAATGTGAGTCCCACCATATCAAACTATATCCTCAATTACATTCTCATTATAAAGAAATAATTTTGACAGCTTTGTATGTTTGTATTGAGGTAAGAATTTCCCATGAATGTCCATCCTAGTAAATGTTCTGAATAGTCCCCACTCAATATGGATGGTTGTGTGTGCCAAGCAAAATTGTATGTCTTTTTAATGAAAGATTGCTCCAAATTATTGATAATAAGAGAAATTAAAATCAAAACAACTCTAAAGTTTCACCTCATCAATAAAGTCTGCCAGATGTTTTATTGGTCATTGCTGACAAAGATCCCTAAATGAAAACTGTATGTAATGGGAATCTGAAGCTCTTTCCTGCCCCGGCCCCTTTGCTTAAGCGTCTCCGAGAATGTTCCCTGATTTGGTGGTCACGTGGAGCCCATGGGGAGAGGCTTGTTTTTTGGGAATGGCCACACCTTGTTACTTTGTAATTGGACAGTGGGTCAAGAGGGCTGACCCAGGAGAAGCCTATATATATGCCCTGATGTG
>JAQQSW010021439.1:0-10658 GCA_028646575.1 Pseudocheirus occidentalis
TGTAGTGCTTTCTGTTTTGTGGAGAGTTTTGGAGCTTGAAAATCTGTTTAGCGTCCCATTTTATGAGTTTTTTAGCGTTTTTGTGTGGGAGCTGTGGTGCTTTGCTGCTTCTACGCCGCCATCTTGGCTCCGCCCCCCCTTTTTAAGTTTTTTAAACTTTTAACTTTTAAACTTCACTCAAATTTATCTTTTCTATTTCCACTGCATGAATCCTTTATCTGGCTCTTATTATCTTTCTTTTGGGTTTTTACGGTACTCTTGTAAATGATTTTTTTGTTCCTACCAACACAAACCTTTCTTCGTGGCACCTCCAGATTAATATTCCTAAAATACCTCTTTGATATTTTTGTCTCCATACCTCAAAAACGGTCAGTGGGTCCCCATTACTTACAATATAAAACTTAAGTTCCTTAGTCTGGCATTTAGGTACTTACTTTATCTTTCTAGCCTTTTATTTCTTAAAAGATATTTATACCCTAATAAAATTATTTATTATTCTGTCCCATCTCATGTATCTTCTAGTTTCTGATTTCTGTATCATTGCTTATATTACCTTTATTTTTTAGAGTGTCCTTCCCAATCCTGACAACAGATGACGCTGTCTATCTTCATGGCCCAGTTCAAATGTCATTCCCTCTATGACAGCTTGCCATAGCCCCAAGGAAACATTCCTTTGGAGAGACTTTGTTTGTAGATTACAAATCATTAGGTTATGATGTCTGGAGTTTGGATGATTCTCATCCCATACAGGCCCTGATAGGAGCTCATATCTAACTAAGACAGACTTGAAGAGTTCCTTTTCTAAATGAGATGAAGCTCCTGCCTCATTAAGTACAGATCCCTTTACTACTAGGATGGGGTGTTCAGGAAGTTGTGAAGAGAAAACTTCTCTTGCCAACAAGTCTTCATCTATATGGCATGTTTTTGGGAAAGAAAAAACACTCTACCTTTTATCCCTGACTTCTGCACAATCTTTACCTTTCCACCCTCTGTTACCTTCTCTAGTCTCAACTAGGTTGTTTACCACATATACCTAAAGGAGTTTTTTTAAAGCTAGCTGGAAAATCCAGTTGTTAAATTTCATTGTGAGCATTTACCCTTTAGAAATCTGCAAACCATAAATCAGTGCTTTATATATTGTTTTGTTGCTTGTCTAGGCTTAAGAAAATGATAGAGGAAATGTTAATAATGCGGATTAAACTTAGAAGTATGTTGTTTTTGTTGTTAAACATTTACCGTCATACCTCTGCATATCTGTCAGTTCACTCATCTGCCATGGATTGATGTCCACCTACATTTTTCCTCGTGCAGTCTTTCTATTCTGCTTAGAAGTCTCTGACTTGATTCCTGACTACTGTGCCCCACTGGAATTGCCCATTCTTGGCTCATGTTTTTTCTTCTTTTTCACTGAGAAATATCCTTCTTATCTCTAACTTAGCCAGCCAACAACTATTAGTAAGCCAGTCTCAGTATTTATTCTGCATTCATCAATGGCAGCTTTTGTGTCTGTTCTAGCCTTTACTTTGCTAGAGGAAGAATCCTTACCTCCTCTCTAGAACATATTCTTGGTTAACCCTGTCATGAAACTCATATTCCCTCCTTGTTAAAGGGATTTCTTCTTTTCTGAAATCCTGTACACTTGGGTTGCATTGCTCATTAGGTACTTATACTTCCTTGTTTCATAGTTCTTATATGCTTGTAAATGCCTTGGACTGCTTATTTATTCATATCAAGGACTATTTATATCTAATTGTTCCTGTTTATATAGCACTAATACCAATTCGCAAGAGATAGGCCGAATAATTTGAAGAATTTTCAAAAGCAAAATTCCCGTCAGTAACTGACAACATGAAATATATTCTAAATCACTAATTGCATGTAATATGCAAATTAAAATAACTCTTGAGTTTTCAGTTTTTATAGTGTAGCTAGCAAAGATAACAAAAATGGAAACAGTTAATATTAGATTGTCGGAAAACAGATATGTTGACAATACATTGTTAATTGGGTTGTGAAGTCCCTAACTTTTCTAGATTTCTATTTGGACATGCTCATGAAAAGTGAATAAGCTATGTATACCCTTTGACCCAATGATCCCAATGTGCGTAATATGCCCTAAGCAAGCCAAAGACAGAAAATAAATGTCTAGTTCTTATTAAGATACTGATAACAATATTCTTTGTGGTTGTGAAAAAAGGGGAAAAAAATTGAGTCATCAATTGGGAAGTGTCTGAAACAAAACTTATACTACATTATATTAATAATAGGACATTATTGTGAAATAAAATGATAGCTATGAAGAATTCAGAGAAACTGGAAAGATTTATGTGAACTGATGCTGAAGAAAGTAAGCAGAACTAATAGAGCAGTATATTCACTGACTGTAAGGCTATAAATGAAAAGATCATGAAGAAGAAGTTAAATCCTGAGTAATTGAAGTCACTGAAAGTTTCCAGAGAGCAGATGATGAAGTATACCTTCTCTTATAGGTACTCAAGTAGGTGGGACTATTGGATAAAATTTTGTATATAACGGATTGGTTTGCTGTATTGGATATTTTTACTTAGTTCTTTTTCTTTGTCCTAATGGAGTGTTCATTTTAGAGGAAGTTGAGTAATGACTATTATGTAAAGGCAAAAGGCACCAATAAAACAGATTTTAAAAACAAAATGTATTTTTTTATTTTCCAGAGGTTTAGGATACTAACCTTATTTATACTACATGTGTAAAGTTATTGATCATGGTGAGTAAATTATAAAATGTTTTCTTGTAGTGTCTTTTTTGGATCTCAAAGACAGGAACTGAAAGTTGCTTTAATGCTGCAGTAGTATTTTTCTTGTTATTGAGTAGCTAAATATATTGTTTCTTATTTAGATGCCCCTCAATCTTACCAATGCTGTGGCTACAGCTAGGCAGCTTTTGGCTTACACTGTGGAGGCAGCAAATTTCTCTGACAAGATGGATGTTTTATTTGTGGCTGAAATGATAGAAAAATTTGGAAGATTCACCAAAGAGGAAAAATCAAAAGAGGTATTTTCCTACTTCAACTTTATAAAAATAGAAATTAGAAATATATCACTTTACAATTTGCAACTTCCTTTTCACATAACTCTTAATTTTGTTATTGTTTTTTAAATTAATGTTATGTTACTTTTGAATTTCAACAGTAATAGACTTTTTAAATTTCAAGGTCTTACTTTTGAGGAAACCTGTCACAGTGAACTGATTTTGAAAGCTATTTGACTCCCCATCCTACAAGACACCCCATCATTGTCATGGAAAGAGCCAAGACACTAATATTAGTGTAGCCATACTCCCTACACAAAAACACTAGAGAACCTTGCAAGGCTTTATTCTCATGAGATACTGTCTCCAGTCGGTTGTTTTCTTATTTGCGCTAATATAGATTCTAGGAATTGTAAATATATGGTGTATTACATAACTTTGTAAAATCCCTTGAAGAAAGGAATCCTGTCTAAGGAGGTTTTTGAAATTTCAAGTCACATTCCCATAAAGACATAGTTAAAAAATCTTGGTGGAACTTTCTCAATTTTGAAAGTATGTGATTTTAATGGGATCATTTTAGTACCATTGTATACTCATCAGAATAATATATTTTTTAAAAACATGAGTTCCACGTACAGAGACTGAGTTAGAAGTCACTTAGGAGTAACTGGAGAATGTTTTCACTAAATTCAAGAATCTGATTTTTCTGTATTCCTAAAGATGGTAGCTAGACCACATCCTGGAAATGAAATCCATTTGCTTCTGTTATCTAGGGCACCCAAAGTATCTAAATTTTTAGATGTTGGAAGATTTCTTATAAATAGTTTGCAGATAGCTCTAAATGATCCTAGTGCTTTAGAATTTTAGAGCTAGAAAGAACTTAAAGGGATACCTAGAAGGTCTTAGATTTCATCCTTACAGGAAACTTCTAGAATGTAAACTTCTTTCATCAAGACTAATAGACAACCTATCTAAGCCCTAAGGAATTGTCCAAGGTACATAGAGAGGACATTCTTTTCCAGAGATTCTGTGCTAATAAATGACAGACATATGGGAAATGGAACATATGGGAAGTTTTTCTAATTTCAAGGCCAGGACTCTATGCATGAAGCCATTTTTCCTTTTAAAGGAAACTGAATGATAATTTATTCAATCTTCTCATTTTACAGGTGTGGACATTAAGGATGGGCCAGAAAAAATTAAGTGATTTTATCTAGGTCACAAAGCTCATTAATTGTAGAATTTGTCCTAGGTCAAAATTTGATAACTGTTGTTGTGTTGCCCATGTTTCTCAGTTGTGGCTACCAGGATTTCATGAGAGATTTTTGTCAATGCTTTGCTAAAATCTAGGTAAATTATATTTCTAGCATTTCTCTGATATGTAACAATCTAGTAACCGAGTCTAAAAAAGGAAATGAGATTAGTCTGGTATGACATATTCTTTTTTTGCTTTTTGAAAGGCTGTTGGGGTTAAGTGACTTGCCCAAGGTCACATGGCTAGTAAGTGTGTCAAGTGTCTGAGACCAGATTTGAACTCGGGTCCTCCTGACTCCAGGGCCGGTGCTCTATTCACTGCACCTAACCACCCCAGTCGGTATGACATTCTTATTGAACTCATGTTGGTTCTTTGTGATCATCGTTTCCTTTTCTCAGTTTTTGTCACCTTTTAAAGTTGTAGATTGTTGCCAGCATCAAGTTCAGCATCCTATAATTAGCAAATAATATTTTCTTCTCTTTGCTCCCTCACACTTTAAAAAACAAACAAACAAAAACAACTGGACACAATTTTGCCTTCCTCCAGTTTTGTGGTGCTGCTCACACTCTGTCATTTTTCAAAGATCGCTACTTTACTGTCATATATGTCAGTTTCTCCCTAAGAAGTGACTTGTGTATCTTTTTTGTTTTTATCTCACCTGGATTTCCTTATGTCCCCCCAAGTACCAGAGCCATCTCTTATAACAAAGAACTTTGATAAAAAGACAAAGAGAAAACAAATCAAGAAATGTGATTAACATTAAAAAAATGACACTGTATGTAGAGTTCCACACCCGTAAACCAGCTGCGTAATGGTGTGGGAGGAGGCGTCTTCTCATACCTTTTCTTGGGGTCTAGCTTGTTCATTTTTTCCCTCAAAGCTGGGTTTCCTCATCTTGCCTAGGCTGGCAGTGAAGAATCTATTCCCAGCCTCACCATATTGACGCATATCATTATGGAGACAACTGACTGGCATAGCTCACTGTGGCTCAGAACTCCTTGACCAAAGTAGTGAGTAGGCACTGCACGAGGTCAAGTTTGTTCTGTGAAATTTTGCACCATTCATTTTTGATGTTTTGGAGGTTATTACAACTAAGTGATGTAGTGGATAAAGTGTTGGATGTAAAATCAGGAATATCAGCATTCAAATCCTTCATGTGCTATATAGCACTAGGCAAGTCACTTAATTTCTATCACCCTCCATTTTTTCATCTTTAAAATGGGGATGTTAATAGCACCCATCTCACAGGATTGTTGTAATGTTTAAAATGAGATATCATGTTTGCAAACCTTAAAACTCTCTATAAAAGCTGTTATTCTTTTTTTTTTTTTTTGCTTTTTGGAGGGGGGGATGCTAGGCAGTTGGGGTTAAGTGACTTGCCCAAGGTCACACAACTAGTAAATGTTTAAGTATCTGAGGCCAAATTTGAACTGAGCTCCTCCTCACTCCAAGGCTGGTGCTCCATTCACTGCGCCACCTAGCTGCCCACAAAAGCTGTTATTTCTTAAACATTCACATTATTAATAGTCACTGTTCTTATACATATAAATCCATTTTGCATCTGTTCATGTAAGTCTTTCCATGCATCTTTGTATGCATTATTTGCACTGTTTCTTATGATGTAGTGGTATTCCATTATATTCATGTGCCTCAACATGTTTAGCCATTTTCCAGTCTGCTTACCTGACAAACTATGTTTTTTCATTCTGTTTGAATGGACTGTATTTTTGGTCCCAAGAGAATGTCACTTTTCTTTTTCTGAGTTTCTCCCAAATATTTTCCTTGTTTATCTTTCTCCCTCACCCCCACCCTCTGGACTTCTCACATCAGTATTTAATATGCAGTGCTGCTTGTCCTTTCCTTATCACTTATCTATGTGTTCCTTTTGACCTTTTCAGAGCCACATTCAAGGAGTTTGGTTCCTTGTTTTGAGGTCATAATTATGAGGTTATATTATGATGTAATATATCCTTACTTTCATTAAGATCTCTAGTTTACCTTGCTTGTTCCCCATACTTTATTTGTAGATAGATATCTGAGAAAATGCTTGTTTGTTGATTTAATTTTTAGTATTTTTAAAGATTGTCAGTTACTAGCTTGTATGTAGGCATTTATTTTTTTTGTTTGAACTCTTCTTGATTAGATTCTTTAGACTCCTGAAAAACATATTTTCAATAATCTTCTTAAATTGCATGATATCTGTTCGATATTATACATAGCTCCAGAAATCCACATTATGTTTCAGATACCATCCCTTTCTTTTTCTCATCTCAAACTCTTAATGAGTTTGAAAGGAATGCCACACTGAACTGGAAAAGCACCACCCCACACCCCCCAAAAAGCAGTGTGATTCAAAATTAAAAAATGATTAAAGATTTACCTAAAGATGGTTCATTTTGTTCTGTTTTTTTGAAAAAATGCCTTTCAGGTTTTTTTGGGTAGTTTTTGGCTAATTACAGATACCTTCTCCTTAAGTAGCTGTTCACTTCCCGACTCTCCTTTTCTCTTCAGAACCTGCTGTCTTAACAGAGAGCTGTGAAAATGCTTCAGTTTCTTGCTCAAACCTTCATATTACTTTCTATATTCAGTTTGTTGCTGGATCCTGTGCTAGGCAATAGGGATACAAATAGAGTAGCTGACAAAGTCTTTACTTGAAAAGAGCTGGCATTCTAATAAGGAAGAAAGCAGATCTTTGTGTTTGTCTGTTATAAATGTTGAATTGACACAGAGTTGCCTTCGTGGTTCTGTCTTAGTCAGTACAAGTATACCAATTGCAGCATCTGAGCTAGCATGGAATAGCAAAGTGAGCACTGGATTAAAAAGTCACATGACTGTATTTAAGACCCATCTCTGTTATGTATAAGTGATCAAGTCACTGAACCTTATTTACTAAAGAGAGATAATAATATTTTTGTTGCCTACTTCACGTGGTTATTGTGAGCATCGGATGTGATAACATATTAAAATACTTTTTAAACCATTAAACAAATGCAGATATCCATGGTATCCGTTTTATTCCTCTTAGAAAGTCTAAAAACCAAATAATCATGATGTAAGAAGTCTAAAAATGAATTAGGTTTTAATGGCCCAGACTTCACTAGAAAACATAGATAATTGGTGGAGAAAGGATTGTAGGTTATGTCTCTGAATAGTTAGCTGCTATATTTTATCAGTGTTATTAAATAAACTATTCAGAGATTAAATTCAACAGATATTAATAACCTCATGTTTTTAGGGATAAATGAAGGGGTTAAATAGGGCATAGTCTTTGCCTTCATGGAGCTTATATTCTAGTAGTAGAACATCATAAATATATTGACACATAAATGTATGTATGTGTATATAAATCTATATTTGTCTATATCTATACATTCATTTGTATTAGTAGAAAAAATACTAGAGTCAGAGAATCTAGCTTTGAACATCACTTTTGCTTTTTTTCACTTTGGAATGGATTGGAGTTGGGAAGAGACCTGAGGCAGGGAGACCATTTAAGAGGCAGGAGGTGATGAGGGGCCTGGACAAGTGTCTGTATAAGAGAGAAAGGGCCAATTGTAAGAGATATTTTGGAAGTGTAATCATCAAAATTTGGCAACTGATGGGATATGGGGTGCATGAGGAGTTAAAGATAATGCAGGTGTAATGAACATGAAAGATAGAAGAGTGGTGGTACCTTTGAGAGTGAGAATGTTTAAAAATGTTAAAAAATGTTTAAAAACATTTTTAAAATGTTTAAACAATGTTTAAAAATGTTTAGGAGAAAGATAATGAGTTCTGTTTTGGATTTATTGAATTTGAGATTTCTCTAGGATATCAACTTTGAAATGCACAATAAGAAACTGGTGATAAGGAACTTAACACTTAAGCAACAGACTAGAGCTGAATATATGGAACTGTGTGTTATCTATGTAGAAATAATTATTAAACCCATGGTAAAAGATAAGGTCACCAAAAGATATCTGAGTGAGAGAAGAATAGAGGATCTTAGAGTCTTGGAACTCATCCAATTAGGAAGTACGGCTATGATGAACCAACAAAAGAAAGTGATTTAATACTCTATCCCCCAATAGATAGTTTCCTGCGTATTTAATAGAGGTCAGATTCCCCTAGAGTCAAACTGACACTTTATATGAATAGGATTTCAAGAATAGATAGTTTCGGGGCAGAATGAAGACAGTGGAGAGGAGGCAAGGACACTTCTTGAGCTCTCCACCAACTCCTCAAAACAACTTTAATTAATCCTTCAGAAAAAATTCTACAGTGACAGAACTCACAAAAAGATGGAGTAAAACAATTTTCCAACTCAAGACAACTTAGAAGATTGACAGAAAAGGTTTGTTGCACTTGGGTGAGAGTAAAATGTAGTCCAGTTCAGGCTGTGCCCCCAGCATACCAGCAGTAAACCTTTGAGGCAACTAAATCAGTGGCAGCTGTGGTAGTTTCCAGACCTCTCAGTACACAGTATATGTGGGGGTCAGACAACTGGTCGGAAGGAGATTACATAAGACCCCTTTGCAGGTACTAGGGGCAGGACTCTGTTTCATTGCCCACATTTGGATGTTGGTCACAGTCCTGGGGATTAAGACCCAGGGTGAGGAAGACCACTAGCACACCCAAACTTGAAACCACAGGGGAGCTGAAACTCTGGTCACAGTTTTTGGGTGGAAAAGAGTGCTCGTGATCACTTACAGACCAGAGAACAGGTCAGGAAGATTTGTAAACTTATCTCTCCCCAGATCATACCACCTTGGAATAATTACATAATTAGAAGTCCTCAGAAGTATCTCTGAAAACAGCTGCACAAAACACCTGAAGCTTTGGACAGTTCACATCCACTTTGGAAGCAGCACCCCACTTCAACATAGAGTTAAAAGATAAGAAATAAGCTGTAAAAATGAACAAACAGCAGAAAAAGATCCTGATTATAGCAAGTTGCTATGATGGCAGGGAAGATCAAAACACACAGAAGAAGACAACAGAATCAAAACTCCTACATCCAGATCCTCCAAGAAAAATATAAATTAGCCCCAGGCCACAGAGGAGCTCCAAAAGGAATTTTGAAAATCAAACAAAAGAGGTAGAAGAAAAATTGGGAAGAAAAATGAGTGATGCAAGAAAATTATAAGAAAGAGTCAGTGGGAAGTCCGGGGGCTGAGCCAAGATGGCGGCGTAGAAGCAGCACGGTCCTGCAGCTCCCACCCAGCCATCCTAGACACCCATAAAATGTGACTCTGGACAAATTCTAGGGCTTTCAAACTCACAAAAACACAGAAAACACATCTCTCACGGAAGATAGCTCGGCAGCAGGGGATCATCGTGGCAGGTTGTGAGCCGAGGCCAGCCCAGCCTGAAACCAAAAACCGCAGCCAGGCCCAGGGCGGTAGGAAGGAGCTGAGCCCTGCTGCAGCCAATCACAAGAGAAGATCTACAGCCTCTAGCAACTCCACATCTAGCAAGGTGTGAAAAATAGGGATTAGAGAAAGGCAGTTCAGCAAGAGGGGCTCATCCAGCAGGCCTGCAGGCTGGGAGCCAAGACCAACCCAGCCCAAAACTGCAGCCTTGACCAGGCCCCAGGGCGGAAGGAAGGAGTGCGTCTCCCAAGGCAGAGTGAGTACTTCAGAGAAGATCTACTGTACCTTGAGCAATCTTCACATCTAAGCCAAGATCGAGGTCAGTGAAAGTGAGTGAAGCTTTCAAGCTAAATTTGGGGGAGGAAAAGCAGTTCAGCCAATATACCCCCAGGGCAAGGAAGCAATGGAAGAAGGGCAGGAATGTCTGTAACCAGTGGCTGCCCCCACTGGGCTGCTTCAGAGCTGCTGGCCTGTGGATCCCGCAGGGGGCCTGAGTCGATCAATCAGGGCCAAGTGCTCTTCCATTGAGTGGCCTGGATCTGGATCGTGGTCTTGGGTAGTGGTCCTGGGAGCGCTTTTAGCAAGCCAAAGCTGGTGGGGGGGCCTGCAACACCCCCCAATAGCTCCAGCAGCTGGGAAAACCCCAGCGATTTGCAACAGAGATTTCCCCCCTGGAAGCAGAATTTCACAAAGCTAAAAAAAACGAACCAATTAATTGACTGGCCAACATGAGGAAAAGGAAGCAAAATAAGAACAGCAATAAAACTCTAGAATCCTTTTTTGTGGACAAAAAGGATCAAAGCATGGAACGGGAGGAAGACAACACAGTCAGAACTCCCACACCAAGTTCTTCCAAGACACTTGAAGAATGCCTAGAAGCTATAGATAATATGAAAAAGGACTTTGAAAAACAAATAAGAGAAGTAGAGGAAAAATTGGGAAGAGAAATGAGAATGATGCAAGAAAATCATGAAAAGAGAGTCAACAGCCTGACGGAAGAAAACAGCACTTTAAAAAACAGATTAACTCAAATGGCAAAAGAGGAC
>JAQQSW010021440.1:0-10657 GCA_028646575.1 Pseudocheirus occidentalis
GCTTTCTGTCTCGTGGAGAGTTTTGGAGCTTGAAAATCTGTTTAGCGTCCCATTTTATGAGTTTTTCAGCGTGTTTGTGTGGGAGCTGCGGTGCTTTGCTGCTTCTACGCCGCCATCTTGGCTCCGCCCCCCAAGATATAGATTCTTTACTGATGCTGAATGAGGAGAGCAGAACCAGGAGAACATGGCATATAGTAACAGCAACATTCCATGATGACCAAATTTGATAGACCTAGTTTGATAGATCTGGATCAGCAATTCAAGGATCTAAGTTCCAACAGATTCACAATGGCAAATGCCATACACATACAGACAGACAACTATGGAGTCTGAATGCAGATTGAACCACACTATTTTTTCTCTTTTTTGGTTACTTTTTTCTTACTCATGGTTTTTCCCTTTGGTTCTACTTCTTTACATCGTAACCAATGCAGAAATAGGTTTAATATGATTATACATGCGTGCCATCTTGAGGAGGGGGAGGAGGAGAGGGAAAAAATTTAAAACTCAATATCTTATAAAAGTAAATGTTGAAAACTAAAAATAAATATTTTTCAAAAAGTATAGATTCTTTGCTCATTTCAGAATGCAATATACAGTCTAGTCAGCAAGCATTTATTAAGTACCTACTACATGCCAATCGTTATGTAAAACCATGGGCATACAAAGAAAGTTAGAAAAACAGTCCCTGCTCTCTAGGAACTCACAGTCTAATTAGATGAATAAGTGGCACAGGGCTTGATGCCAGGATTCTGATGGATAATAAAGTCTCAATTACCTAAAGAAGTTAATTAGTAATTAAAAGTCTTATAGAAGACTTATTAATAACAAAAAGTAATGGACTAGAAAGCCAATGTCTTGATTTCTAGACTTGGTTTTTACCAATAACCAACTATGTGACCTTAGGTAAGTCATCTTTCTTCTCTGAGCCCTAGTTTCCTGATCTGTAAAATGGGTTTACTTTTAACTCTAAGATTCTTTACTTTTTGAAGAGGTTAAATGTCATAGCTAGCCAAGAAGCAAGATGATGAATTGGAAAACACAGTGGCTCAGAAATTAGATTTGAGTGCTAGTTCTACCACTTACCACGGTGATGTGACCACGACCAGATCACCTAATCTCTCTGAATACATTTTCTCTTCTCTAAAATAAGGGTAATGATGCTTATACTATATGTCTCACATAATTGCTTTGTGAATCTTTAAGAACTACATAAATGTTAGTTTTTACCTCTCTATGATTCTGTGCATCACTCTTTTCCTAAAGAGTTTCCTTTAATAAGTTTCTCATACTGGATAAAGTCTTATAAAAAGAGATGAGGAAAAGAATTTTTGACCTAGAATTATAGATACATAGGGGAAGAATACAACACATGTAACTCCTGATCATCCACAATGTAAGTATCACTTTTGTCCAGCTGTATATTGTCCAATAGATAAGGATAAATTAAATCCCTACTATGTAGCATGCGCCATACATGTAGGATAGAAGATGAAAGCAAAACCAGTCCCTGCCCTTGAGGAACTTACACTCTACTGGGAGAAAACTAAATATATATACATAAGTAAATGCAAAGTAATTTTCGGGAAGATCACTAATGACTGAAGAAAATCAGAAAAGACTTCACATAGGAAGAGTGACCCATGCTAAACCTTGAAAAAGGAGGCAAGATGCCAAGAGATGAAGAGAGAACGTTGCAGACATCATGAGTGGCTTGTGCAAAGGCATGGAACTGAAAGAAAGAATATCATGAATAGAGAGTACAGAAATTAGATTAGTTTGGCTAAAATGTAGCATACCTGATTAAGATTAATATGAAATAAATATAGAGAAATAGGTTGGAGCCATATTAGAAAGGCCTTTAAAATCAGAGGACTTTTCTCTTTTGCCCTAAGAAAAATAGGAAGACATTCAGAAGAAAATATTAAAAAATTATGAATTAGGGAATAAAATTATCAGACTTGGGCTTTTTGGAGAGAAGAGAGCCTTGAGACAGGGGAATCATAGTCCAAGTGAGAGAGGATGAGGGCCTGAACTAAGAAGGGGCTACGGGAGTGGAGAGAAGTTGGACAGAAATGTTGCAGTGATAAAATCAATAAGAATTATGGAAGTGGGAGATGAGGGAAGGGAAAATTATTATACGTAACCCCACATGTTTGAGATGACCAAGAATATATATCATAATTTTCCTTTCCCTCATCTCCTACTTCCATAATTTGCCTCTGTTTCCCCATCTGTAAAATGATCTGGAAAAGGAAATGACAAACCACTCTATTATCTTTGCCAAAAAAACCCCAAATAGGGTCACAGAGAGTTGTACACAACTGAAATGACTCCACAACAACAAAGAAACCCAGCAGGACCAACCTGACCAGGAGGGCACAGACTGCAGAAAACAGACAAGCCCAGAGACAGAATGCAAGGGCGATGTAATGTCATTACAGTCACTTTATCCGGGAAGCAGACTGTTGCATTCACATTAGCTAAAAGTGCTAACTAAATCAAGTTGTTTTTCTCTTTATCTTACATAGGCTGTGATAACATTTTCCAGAAACATGTGTTAAGATTCAAGGCAAAGGTCCTTGGAGGAGAACAGGAGAGTATCTTAGCAAAGAAATGCTAGCAACAACAATAAAAATATATAATATTTCAATAATTCAATTCTGAGTAGAAGTAACATTATCCCGAGTTTTTACAGATGGGAAAATGAAGGCAAGTCGGGTTAAGTGGCTTGCCCAGAGCCACAAATCTAGTAAGTATCTGAGACCAGATTTGAACTCAGGTCCTTCTGATTTCAGACCTGACACTCTATGCACTGTGCCACCTATCTACCTATGGGATTGGGAGGGCCCTTCAGACAACAACCCATTGCCCTCCCAACCAGATGACGTATTCTTGCCCTTGCTCAGGCTCATTCCGCTACTCTCCTTGTTCCTGAAGTTCTAATACAACTAAAAAGAGCATGCAACAGGCAGATGATCTCATCTCTCTGTACACAGGCAGCTGCAGCCCCAGTCCATTTTCATGAAGCTCCTATCCTGCTCTCACTTAATGTCTCTGATCTTTGATTTATTCCCTCCTAAGAGGCCCCCAAGAGTGGCCGTGGATGGAGAGCTGGTCTTAGATCCAGGAAGATTTGAGTTCCAGTCCTGAGTCAAGTCAGAGTCACCCTGGTCGTGTGACCCCAAACAAGTCAGCCTCTCAGTGTACTAGGAAACTCTGTAAGACTGTAAGCAGCAGGGGAGGTGGAAGGAGTTTCCTCACCTAAACATTCCCTAAACCAATGAAACCACAGGTTGGGTGTCCATCCCTATCCCCTCCCAGAGCTAGACAGGGAGCAGGTCCAGGTCCAATAAGGGACTACTTCAAAGGACTGGAGCTGAACTTCTTCAGTGGTGTTGAGGATGAAGGCCAGGCCTGACTTCTAGAACATGTCTCTGATTTCTGGAAAATAGGGTTTCAGTACAAACATGGAGACGAAAGGCCAAATGAAAAAGCTGTTTCAGTTGGCCAAGTGACTGGTAATGCAGCGCCTATTCCAACTTTTATTTCTTTTGAAATCTTTTATTAAGTTCCCTCTTTCAAGATTACATTTTGAAATGTTAAGTTTTCTGAATCAGAATAGAGCAACAGGAATTTAAGGAGTGGAGTCTGTGATTTTCTTTAAATTTCATAATTCATCCATCTCTGTGGGCTGTGGGTTGTGGTAGATGGTAGAGATGGGGATTTTAATACCTATTCTTTAAAGAAACCATTTAAAAACCATTTATGGCCCAAGCTGCGGAATATTCCTAATGTTGATCTATATATAAGATGTAGCTTAAAGGAGATTGCTGATAGAATGTATAATCAGAAAAGGAGAGTTGGTCATGGAGCAAGAATGAGGGCACCACCATGATGGGGAGGGATAGGGACTGGACTTCTGATTTTATTAGTCTAGGTAATTCCCAAACGAGGCAATTCTCTCTACTGATGCAGGTTAGCACCCTCTCTAGGTCACACAGCCAGTGTATGTTGCATTGGTACCCACACACTATCAAAAGGCCTATAGAAATTAGGCACATTGGGCAGATCCTTCTTAGAAAATCTATGGAGTACCACAGGATGAGAGGGCGTGGGAGGATTATGATCTGTGTCAAGGATTACAGAAACATAGACTAAGCTGGAAGGGAGCTGGAGTTCAACCCCTTCAAATTACAGACTCAAACAGTACATTGTTATTATTTTTGTTTTTGTCTTTTATCCTCGGGATTATATCTATGGAAACCAATGTGGCACCATATTCTCCTGAATTTTGAGTCCAAGGGCCTGAGGTCAAATCCTGGCTCTCACACTTAGCCCCTATGTGACTTTGGACAAGTCACAACCTCTCTGGGCCTCACTCCTCATCTGTAAAATGAAGAGGATGGATAAGGTGGTCTTAGAGGCATTCCTAGATGGAGAGCTATGACCCTGATTCCTAAGTGCCGCCCCAGACACATAGAAAGCACTAAATAAATGCTTGTTCAATTAACCTGATTTAAACCTGTTGGTCCTTTGACAGTTGTCTGGAAACTCTGAGGTATTTTATAGAGACAATTATATTTCAAGAACCCACACTTTTCTTTCTCACTACCATGAGATAACTATTTCCTATATTTCATTTACTTACATAAGAGTTAAAAAAAAGGAGGAAAGGAAGAGAGAAGAAAAGGATTTCCCCTGAATTTGCCATCAAGTCTGCATTAAAAAATTGTCTGTTTGATGAAGAAATGGCTAATGTGCCATATATGATATCCAGTTTTCCCTCATTTATAACTATGTTATTTCTAGGACTAATATTGTCAGACTTGGCAGAGGGGCTATTTCTTTTTTTTTTTTTTTTTGCTTTTTGGAAGGCAGTTGGGGTTAAGTGACTTGCCCAAGGTCACACAGCTAGTTTTTGTCTTAAGTGTCTGAGGCTGGATTTGAACTCAGGTCCTCCTGACTTCAGGGCCAGTGCTCTATTCACTGCGCCACCTAGCCACCCCAAGAGCGGCTATTTCTTGCTGGGAACTTCATGCCTGATAAGTTAGAACATATTATGAGAAAACAGCCTTTAGGTCTCCAGACACTCAGAGCATTAAAGCACTTGGAAAAAATTTTTTCTTTCTTAGCAGCAAAGTAATACAGCTTTTTCTCACTCTGACATCTCAAAAATAGTTGAACAGATTTTTCTTCAGATCTTTCCAAAAATAAAGACTGACTGGAGGGCTCTAATCAAGTTTTAGAAACTTTCATCTTAAAAAAAAATGGAGGTGGAGTTTAAGTGGTGTAAAATATCTTGAAATAGGCCTGATGGTCCTGATCCTAGAAACTTTTGAAACTTTTGAAAACTACTTGTTTAGAGCAGTGATAATGTGTGGCTCATTGTGGTTCCACTGAAGGTCTCAGTAGAGGTCACTTGCTGGCAGGTTCCCTAATAGCTTCAAAAAGTCAGTAATGCTCTGAATAGCATCAAGTTCCATCTCAGTATCATTAAACATGATTCCAAGATGGGCTCTAAGCCTAATAGTGCACCAGAGTAATCTTCCTAAAATACCACTAGGCCCATGTCATCTTTCATCTGATAAAACTTCAAGACTTACCATGGACTAGAGGATAAAGTCTCCTAAATTGTCATTTATGACCCTCTTTACATAAGAACATAGGATTTAGAACTAGAAAAACCTCAGACATCATCATATCCCAAACCCTCCATTTTTATAGACAAGGAAAATGAGTCCCAGGGAGAATACATGATTTTCCCAGGATCATAAATCCCAGAGGATTTGAATACAGATCTCTATATTCTTTCCATTATATAAATGTCTATCCCCAGGCAAGTCATTGAATCACTAGACTTGTGTCCTCCCCATTTCCTCATCAGTAAAATAAGGGGGCTAGACTATATGATCTCTATGCTACCAGTTTGAAAATTCTCTACTCCTCCTACTAAGACTATTACCACTACTACTACTACTGCTACTACTACTACTGGCAGTAGTTTTAATTTTAATATGGTCTTGTTCCTGACTACTACTACTACTGATAATTCTTCAATTAATTATAGCTCTTTATCCTTATCTAAAATTATTCCCTACAATATCCATCCACCCCAGTCAATCTGGTTTATTCATATTCCCTGCCATTCATTCAATGATTTTGAATCAGAGGATATGTTTGATTCCTAATTCTTCTGCCTACAACCTAAGAAACCTTGGAAAAGTCTCACACTCCCTCCAGGCCAGGCCTGAGTTTCTTCTATGTAAAAATGAAAGAGATTACTAAATGAGCTCTAGCTCTCAGTCCTGTGATCCTATGGGCACTTGGGTCCATGCACTTTCCAAGTGTGTTCAAAGAGTGCAACACAGTCATTGATTACCATGACATCAGTCATTAACATCATTGTTTCTCTTCTCGAAGACTGAGAAAAGGAAAGCACAGAAAGATTGAGGGACTATCCTGAGATCATATATCAAGAGGGGGAGATTGATTTACCTGGTTCCATGACATATAAGACAATGTTTTTTAGAGAAAGAAAATATATAAAATATGGGGGGAAAGCTGATGTTTCTAAAAGGATTTTTTTTTCATCAACAATGACAAGAGAACAACCGCATAGTGAAGATGCTTAGTCTCCAAGTTAAAATACTAAAGTAGCACATGCTCTGAGATGCGTGTCTCAACTCCCACTGACCCTAATGAGGCTCTAGGGCTTAGCTACTACTAACCCTGTGGGCTCTTGAAATAGCTCTGAGGATTTGGGTGTTGTCTTTTTAATGCTCCATAACCCATTAATTCCCTACCAGTATGCTTTCTGACTTGAAGATCAATGTGAAATCAATTAAGTTGGCCAGCCTTGAAAAACTTTTAGAAAGGGTTCTCTACTAATATTGTGTTATTGGTATAAAAGTCAGACTACTCTTTCTATCAGTACATACAGAGTCCGGGGGATAGTAAACTCAAATTTAGAGAATACATATATAAAAAGTGTAACACACAATTCCTGGGTGCTACTTTTCTCCACTTTGGGAGATGCTCAAGAAATTCTGAGTCCCATCTGTCCTTGCTGCCTGACACCAACTGCTACTGCCCTAGGTGATGATAATACAATGCTTATTAGAAGATGAAAAGCCCATAATTCTCAGTACTCTTCAAAGTTCACAAGGTCTTCCTGGAGGCAAAGGGGTTAGAAGATCAACTCAAAGGTAAAGTATTCTTCTTTTCAAGTGACTCTGTCTCAGGAGGTTTAATTTTAATATGGTCTTGTTCCTGACTAATTGGAATATGAGATAGTACCAAATACTCAAATAATATGAATTCTGAACAAATCTTCTATTTTAGAGAAAACCCATAGGGTATAGTTAAGTTTTCTCAGTCATTCAAAGCACTCTTCTGGTTGATATTATCTCAGTTCATCCAACAACATTTCACCTTTAATCTAAAATGTCTGAATAATTGATTGATTGAGACTTAAAATTGCCTTATTAAGGTATGAGGGCATTGTATCACTTATTTTTAATGGAATGGAGTGACTTGTTTGGTTTAATCAGTCAACTTCACCTTTACACAAAGAAGTAAAAAAAAATATTTGACTGAAATGAAGTTTTAAAGATTCTCTCCTAATAGTCATTAATGTATTTATTAAGCTCATGCAATATTACTTAATGAATGGAAACACAGAAATAAAATTCCTCAGTGAAATATAAACATCAAGTAAGGCATTAGGAAAAAAAGAAATATATGCTTACTAAAGATGTTTATTGGTATCATGGAGGTTGTCTTATGCAAGGTCCAAATGGAAAGGGTACTCCCTAAACATGGTGAGGTCTTTTGGGTAGTCTTGATTAAGAGTGATATAGTGGGAAGTGAAGTAAGTCCCAGTTCATTGTAAAGGTGAGGAGAATAACAGATGCAATACCCACCTCGTGGGTCTTTATAAAAAAATACATCAATAGACAGACAGATAGATAGATAAATGATAGATACAAAGATAGATAGGAAGGTAGGTAGGTAGGTAGATAGATAGATAGATAGATAGATAGATAGATAGATAGATAGATAGATAGATAGATAGATGGATAGATGATAGATACAATACTCTGGAAACAAAAAAGCTATAAAATTTTAGGTATTATTACAAGGGATTTTATTGAGCAGATATGGGAGCATAAAATAAGTTGGGTCAGTTATCGATTAGGTGCTTAGTAGACATTGTGGAAGCACTGGGGAGAAAAAGAAAAGCAAACAGCAGTCCCTGCTCTGAAGACGCATACAGTGCAAACAACTATGTATAAACAAGATATGTACAGGATACATTGGAGATAATCAACAGAAGGGAGGCACTAAAATTAAGGGACATTGAACAAGTTTTCCTCTAGAAGACAAGGTTTTAGCTAGGACTTGAAGGAAATCATGGAAGCCAGAAAGTAGCAATGAGGAGGGAGAGAGTTCCAGGCATAGAGGACAAGCAGTGAAAATGCCTAGAGTCTGGAGAAGGTGTGTCTTGTTACTAGAACAGCAATGAGACCAGTGTCACTGGACCATAAGGTATGTGGAGGAGACATTGGGTCTAAGAACATTGGAATGGCAGGAATGGGCCAGATTTTAAAGAACTTTGAACATCAAAGAAAGGATTTTATGTTTGATCCCAAAGGTAATAGGGATGTAGTATGATCCAGGAATAACAGACCAAGAGCCCAAATGCTGCATTAGTACGCTTGACACACGAAAAAAGTCTAGGAAAAAAACCTTCAGTACATTGGATGGGTCCTCTATGGAGGACTTGGAGAACAACACAGGTAAGAATTGCACAGGATTAGAAGGCCTGGCCAGGCTACAATCTGTGCCATAGCTACATATTGATGAGATTCCAGATGGCTAGAAACATTGATGTAGACAGACTCGGAGGATGAATGACTTTGGCAAAACCACTAAAAGAGTAAGGGGCATAAGAGGGGCTTGAATCTCAGTCTTTGCATTTCATATGTCACCAGAGCACCTCACAACTACCGCATAAATACTACACTTGTTTATTAAATTGGAAGGATTTGGCTGGAGGACTCATGAATCATTGTGTTGGCAGTCAATTGTATGACCTTCTGTTGAAAAAAAAGTCTTTCTACTTCTAATATCTCAAAGGAAAGAGGTGACTTTAAGGCCTCTGAAAAGAATGTGATAAAACTACTAAGAATGGTGTTTCCTCAGCTGAGGTCAGGTCCTGGAGAGCTATGAGACACTGCAGAGCTGATTTGCAAAATTGCTGCAGATTACTGTAGGGATTTAGGGAATAACTGGCTGTAGGATTTGGACGCATTAATGAGGTGGAAAAGTAGTATCGTCCAAGAGTCCAGGACAGAGGGAAGGCCTGTCCTATGTCTCCCATAATACCCCAGCGCTTCTTCCTTGCTATTACTGACCATGGAAATGAAGAGGCTGAGATACCCCCCATCATCCTGCTGCCTCCAACCCTGATTCTGCCCAGTCCTAGGCTATTACAATGTTTTTAACAGGTGCAACAAGGGTCAAATGTAAGGACCTTAGGGTTGAGGGATCAAGCATTTTGGCATTACTCACCTAGCAGTCTGTGGTCAACCTTGGGTATCATGAGGGTAGTTAAATAGGAGATATTATGGGTAAAATTTTAAAGTTTCTTACTTGTTCAGTAGGGAGAGCCTTGAATTAGGGTAGGAGTGTATTTGAGAAAATTACATTCAGGGGATGGAGCCAAGATGGCGGCATAGAAGCAGCAAAGCACCACAGCTCCCACACAAACACGCTAAAAAACTCATAAAATGGGACACTAAACAGATTTTCAAGCTCCAAAACTCTCCAAAAGACAGAAATCACATCTGTTGCTACAGGCAGCACAGCAGGCGGGGCTCTTCGCAGCAGTCTGGGACCCAGGGTTGAAACCCCAGCTGGGTCAAGCCCTGGGGCATCGGGCAGGGAACTGCATCTATAGGAGAGTAGATCAGCTGCACTGGAGGCACAGTTACCACATTTATCAGGCCAGAAGGAAAAAAAAAGCAAAGAGAAAGGTCAGTGGATTTTGCTAACTGGGGAGAAGAGCAGGTCCGGCCAAACTGCTCCAAGGGCAAGGAAGCAGCAGGAGGCGGCTGTAGCAGCAGGAATGGCTGAGAGCCTAGCGGCCCGCACTGGACTGCTTCAGAGCCCTCGGCCTGCAGATAGCAGGGGAGTTGACGCCCGCGATCCATCGGGGCCAAGGGCTCTTGCATTGAGTGGCCTGGATCTGGATCGTGGTCTTGAGTGGTGGTCCTGGGGTGTGCTTTCAGTGAACCAAGGCTGGGAGGTGGGGCTGCAAGCACCCACTAAGAGCTCAGGCAGCTGTGAGGGCCCCAGTGATTTGGGACAGAGCTTTCCCCCTCCAGGAAGCAGAGTTCCACAGAGCTAAAAAACCAAGCAATTAATAGACTGGCCAACATGAGAAAAAGGAAGCAAGCTAGGAACAGCAGTAAAACTCTAGAATACATTTTTATGGACAAAAACGACCAAAGCATGGAGCGGGAGGAAGACGGCTCAGTCAAAACTCCCTCACCAAATGCTTCCAAGACACTGGAAGAATGCCTACTAGCTATGGATCGACTTAGAAAGGACTTTGAAAACCAAATAAGAGAAGTGGAGGAAAAATTGGAAA
>JAQQSW010021441.1:0-10657 GCA_028646575.1 Pseudocheirus occidentalis
ATTCTTCCAAGTCACAGGGAAATTCACACCTTCTCACCAATGGACAGAGTTCTGGGAATTCACACCATATCACCAATGGACAGAGTTCTATACTTAACACTAGGTCACTAGGATCTACTTAACATCTCATCAAACAAATTAATCACCATTACAGCATCAAATCCTAACCATGACACTCTTTACGTGTATTTGGAGAAGTCACTTAATCTCTTACCCCAGTTTCTTCATCATCTTCATTAGAGCTAATATTTACTGTATGGTGCTTACTATACAGATGCGCCAGACACTGGCCTAAGCACTTTTCAATTATCATCTTAGTTAAGCCTTCACAACAATCCTGGGGTGTAGGCGTTATTATTATCCCCATTTTACAGATGAGGAAACCAAGGCAAACAGGGGTTAAATGATTTGTCCAGGGTCACACAGCTAGTATAATCTGAGGGTAGATTTGAACTCAGATCTTCCTGACTCCAGGCCTTGCTCTACCCACTACTCTACCTAGCTGTCTCATCTGTAAAATAAGAGGGCTGGATTATGTGGCTCTAAGACCCCTTGAAGTTTCAAATTTATGATCCTTCAATTGCCATCAAATGCTGGCTTATGAAAGTAAACCATAAAAAGAGAACTGCACTTAGGAACCTTACAAAATCAAATCTGACAGTTTCCAATTACTAAGCATGTTATGATAATAAACTACTACATCACACCAAGTCATCTGTAATGTTGCTGCTGAATCTAAATGAAAATGGATCTAAAAAAAATGAGGATTTAATTTTTGTTAATTCCAAATGCCACTTTAGTTTTTTTTGTCAATACCAAGAAACTATTAAAAAAAATTTTTTTTGTAACAAAACAACCTTGTTTTGCTACTAAAATTAAGATTCTTGCAGGTCAAGACTTTGTGCCTTGATCAATCCCGAGTAGGTCTTATTGTACAGTTCTCTCAATATATGAGGTGAGGTACCTGAGAAATGGAACAAAAAAATCCAGACTGAGTGAATACAAGATCAAGAACAGAAGATTGTGAGACTTTAAGACTTAAAAGTTTTAGTACTTATAAGATTATAGTGGCATTGGTTTTAAGGTTACATCAAGAATATTTTATAAGCATATACAGAATATTTTAAGCACAGAGGCAACAGTTTTATTTATTAATAATGTTAATTATTAAAATTAATTAAGATTTAAAGGCAACATAGGTTTCCTGATATTGGGACTATCCATCTTTAGATCAAAATTTACAAAATAGTTCTTTATGAGAATATTTTCTTTTTCTGAGAGTCTGGGTGAGAAAGCGTCTCAAATTAGCAAAAAGAATTCTATTACCTCATTCTATTACCTCAAAAAGAATTCTATTACCACTAAATCAACAACCCTGAGTCTTTACCAGTTTCATCTAAATCCAATTAAAAAGAAAGTTATTAAGTACCTACTAGAAGCTTGGCACCATGAAGAGTACTAGAGATGCAATGAAGAAAAAGAATTTCTGCCCTTTAAATGCTTATAAATCTAAGAAGAACAATATGGATACACAAACAAATAATTCAAAGCAGAATGTAGCTGCAAAAATATTTATCCAAGTCAAGCACCATAAGAAAGTCTGAGGAAGGTGAGATCACTTTCAGCTGGAAGAGATGACAATAATATAGAACATTAGAATATTTCTATAGTGACATCCTTTCATCTCAACCTAGACTTTGGGAGTGGGGCTGATAACATATCCCAAAATGAACTATACATGCACTGGAGTGCACACTGCACTATATACTGCCCTTTAAGAGTTTTAAAGTATTTCCAAATTCCCATTCTGATGAGACACAGGAGGCTAGTGAATAAGTCACAAAAATCAAGCAACGACTCCAGTTCCATCTCCAACCAAGTGGCCTCTGGGTCAATCATTTTAACCTATGTCTCAGTTAGCCTTCTCAAAAATTGCTATAATTCATATTACTTATCTTTTACCCAGAATATAATGGGATTCACATGGGGTTGGTCAAAAGAAAGCCACTAAAATAAACGTTAAATTTATAAACTGTGTAGAGACTTGGACTTTTTAAACAGATACATCTCAATAAAATTTCAAGTGCCTACTATAAGCAAAGTATTATGCTGAACACTGTGAAATAAGGAAAATCTGTAAGACCTGCCCCCACCCTCATAGAGCTTACACTCTAATATGGGAGCTAAGTTACATAAACAACTACTTAGGACAGCACATGGTAAGTTCCCTAGAGTGGTACAACCAAAGTGTTAGTACACAGAAACTCAGAAGAGAAAGACAACTTCTGTACTTGGGAGTCAGAAGATCTGAGTTCAAAATTAATCTTAGACACTTACTAGCTATGCAACCTTAGGCAAGTCACTTCACCCGTTTCCCTCAGTTTCCTCATCTGGAAAATGGAGATAACCATGTAGCTACCTCCAAAGGTTCTTGGGGGACCAAAGGAGATAATAACTGCAGAATGCTTAGAACAGCGCCCGGCACACAGCAGGCACTTTGTCAATGCTAGTCACTGTTAGTATGATTATTAAATTCTGCTCACTAGTTGTGTGAATATGAACAAATTATTAAATTTCTCTGAGCTTTGGTTTATCTGTAATAAGGGGTATAAATAGTTTAAAAGGAGAATGTACATAATAAAGAGCTTTGCTATAAATATTTAAATCGCTATAGAAATGTCAATTATTACTACGACTGGGGCAGGTGGAGAAAACCCCATACAGAAATCATATCATTAATCTGAGCTCTGTTTGTGGTGAAGAACAGTGAGGATTTCAAAAGGGTATCAGTCAGGGACAGGCAGGGAGGAGGAGCACCCCAGGGATGATGTGGGAGTAAAGAGACAGAATGGAGCAGGAGTTCAGGAAATAGGAAACAGGTAGGACAGTTGAAATACAAGAAAGTTGGGGGAAATAAGGTTGCAAAAGTAGGCTGGAGACACATTACAGACATACTCTGAATGTCCAGCTAAAGGCTGTTTCTAAAACTGAATCAGTATGCATGGATTTTCTTGAAGGTGACACCCACCCTACTTTTACAAATAACAAAACAAACATTCTGACAAATATTCCTAAAATTTATTAAACGGGGCAAGGCCTCAGAAACAGAGATGATGTTGTTTGGATTATAATGAGGGATTCTTTGTTCTGTGTAATACAACAGTGGAGTATCAAAGACCTATTCAGTCTGTCTCTAACCATCTGCATCCAAGAAAAGGTCATTTTCTTTGAATTACTAATATATGATATTCAGGATGAAATTTCATTTCCTCCCCTCTCCACAAAAAAGAAAATAAGGTACAATCTATCAAAGTATCAACTAAGAAAAAAAAATGTTACCCTGTTTCAGTGTTTTTCCACCTTTCCAAGTCAAAAGGTTAACTAGTCTAACTTTCTGCCTAATACCTATTGAGCTGGCTCAACTTTCAACTTTGCTAAAGCCCATTTCCTAAAAAAAAAAAAAAGAGCCCAGGAAAGCAATTTGGAACTATGTCCGAAGTTACTAAACTGTGAATACCCTTTGACCCTTCAATGTCATTAGTAGATCTATAACCCCAAAGAAATTAAACAGGAAAACTCAAATATACAAAGATATTTTTTAGCAGCTCTTTCTTTGGCAGCTAGGTGGTAAGGGGCTGGAGTGCTTGGCCTTGGCCATTATACCTGAGTTCAAATCCTCTCTTCAACACTTAATAGCTGTGTGATCCTAGACAAGTTATTCAAACATCAATGTTTTTCTACTGGGGACCTACCTCCCAGAATTGTTGTAAAGATCAAATGAGATATTTGGCACATAGTAAGAGCTATATAAATGTTATCTACTTTCTTTGTAGTAGGAAAGAACTGAAAACCTAGGGAGTGCCCATCAACTTGGGGAATAACAACAAACTAAGGTACACGGAAAATTATGAGAGCAGTTTCCATGAAACCTGAGATTTGTATTATAGAAACTGATAAGAGTAAAAAGAACCAAGAGAGCAATGTATAAAAATAACAACACTGCAAAAATAAGAATTCTGAGAAACTTTGAACAACCCATGATGAAGCATGCCATGTCTTGTCAGGTGATAGACTCAAACACAGCATGAAACATTTCTTGGATTCGGTCAATATGAAAATCTTCATATGTTACAGAGGCCTTGTTTCCTCCCCTCCCCTGCCAATGGGGGGGGGAGGCAATGGAAGGGAGAGAATATTGATTTTTGTTCATTGAAATAATTTTTCATTAAAAAAGGGGGAGCTCACGATCACTTACAGACAGGAGAAGAGGGATTCCTCAACTAAGAATGTTTTCCAAAATGTTATAAAATTATTTTGGTTTACTACAAGCCTTAGAAATGGTTCCATGCACTAATACATTGTGGTGTCCTGGAGGGATCCAACCATTCAAGAGAGCAATCTGGAACTATCCTAAAAGGGCTAAAAAAAATAACTGCATACCCTTTAACCTAGCAATGCCACTACTAGGTCTGTATTCTCAAGAGATCAAAGAAAAAGGAAAAAGATCTACACTCAGAAAAAATGTTTATAGCAGCTCTCTTTGTGGTGGCAAAGAATTGGAAATCAAGGGGACGCTCACCAATTGGGGAATGGCTGAACAAGCCGTGGTACATGACTGAGATGGAATACTACTATGCAAAAAGAAATGACAAGCAGGATGGTTTCAGAAAAACCTGAGATTTATGTAAGCTGATGCAAAGCGAAGTGAGCAGAAACAAGGAGAACACTGTAGACAGTAACAGCAATGTTAAAAGATGATCAACTCTAAATGACCGCTATTCTGATCAACACAATGATCCAAGACAATTCTGAAGGACTTAAGATGAAAAATGCTATCTGCCTCCAAAGAACTGATGGAGCCTGAATGCAGGTTGAAGAATTTTTTTCATTTCCTTAATTTCCCTTGTTTTTTTTTGGGTAACATGGCTAATATGGAAATGTTTTGCACAATTTCACATGTATAACTGATACCACATTTCTTGCCTTCAAAATGGGGTGGAAAAAGGGTGGGAGGGAAAGAATTCAGAACCCAACTTTAAAAAAAAATGAATGTTAAAAATACTTTTTAAGGGGCAGCTAGGCAGTGCAGTGAATAGTACAGGTCCTGGAGTCAGGAGGACCTGAATTCAAATGTGGCCGCAGACACTCAACACAAAAAACTAGCCATGTTGACCTTGGGCAAGTCCCTTAACCCCAACTGGCCTCCAAAAAGCAAAATAAATAAATAAATAAATAACTTTTAAAAAATAGCTCCAGGCCAAATGTTATCATTTTTGTTTAACTTATCAGCTGTTAAAAAAAATTAAAAGTTGAGCAAGAGAAGTCTCTTCCCATCTTTTTCCCCACCTTCCAAAGTCAAGGTCAAATTTATTGCCAGGGAAATTAACTTGCCATTCCTAAAACTGTCATATACCACTCCTAAACAGAAGTGAGGCTTTGTTTGTGAAGATTTTACTGACAAATAGCTACTGAACCTTAATTTAATTAGCAAGCCATTCCACTGGACAAAAAAGCCACCAAAGCAATAGCCAAGTTGTTTCGCAACAAAAAGAATGTCGTATGGACTATCATGTTAGGATTTAAAGACCTTGGGATAAGCTTCAAGACATTTTGCAATAACTAGCTTTAATCGACCTCCCTCTCTGAATGCTTTAGAGGGCTAACTATGAAGGGTTTCGTGAAAGCACTGGCACAGGATTAGCCAGAATAAAGACCACCTTTTTAAAAAATGATCATAGTAGCAACACAACTGGTGAATATAATGCCACCCAGGGAAAAAGATAATAGGCAAACTTCTCTCTCCTCCCTCCCTGATCTTTATCAGGCTATCTGGCTCCTTGGAAATTCTAGGGGAGAAAAATCCCCCAAAACTTTCTTCACTTTTCTTGAGTAGCATAGTATGAGTGTTAAAAACCTGATCAAAAAAAAACAAAACAACCAAAATACAGTTTTTGTGGTATACAAATCTTGTCAACTAGGTAGCAGCAAAAGGATAAGGATTGGAGAGTCCTACACCTGGATGCACCCTTTTAGCAGAAATGGACCAGCATACACATACCATTCTTGAGAAAGGGCAAACCACAACACTCAGAAGTTACACATACACCTGCTAAGAGGAAGCTCCCACTTGACTCTCCAGTTTTTCAGCTTTTGTGGAGGCTGGTATCAACCCAACTTCAGAATTCCACCAACACAAAAAGTCAACACAATGAGGGTACTTAATACAATTTCATCTAATACTTTAGCTGTCTTCCAACAGCGACCACATAAATGGCATTTTTATTAAAAAGTGTGCACTTGGTTTCAATTTGTCACCTCGTACATTATGGTTGGGTGATTCTAAAAGTTGTTCTAGGCAACTCCCAAATTAAAGCACGGAAGGTGCACACCTTCATTGCTAAAGGGAGTTAAGGTTCAGAGAGCAATAAAATCACAGGTCCAATAGCTGTGGGTGGAGTGAGGTGGGGATGTTCTTACGGTAGTTATTAAAAAAGGACAAGAACAGAGAAAAATCCATTTGCTTTAGGATACTCCTCCATTTTACTAGGTGCAGAGTCGCTTAGCACACTCTTAGGAAGCTGTGATTCAAGAGCCATTCCCCACCCCGTAAGAGGATAGAAAAATCCTTAGAAGTATAATGAAGTTTTCACAGCAAGTCACTGGTAGGATGTTAAAACAACATTTGACAAATATGAGGGCAATATCTCAGGTTAACTGCACTGTTACACTAGAAAGAGCAGTGAGTGGCCTGGGAATTGAAAGAATAAAGTTCTGGATCAACTCTCTCATTCATTACCCCCATCTCTTGGCAAGTCACTCCTCTTGAGATCTTAATTTTCAGACTTGTAAAATAGAGGAACAGGACTAGATCAAGGGTTATTAATCTGTTGGGAAGGGGGAAGGAGCAGTGTCTATGCAGAGATTTCAAGGGATAAGGAATTTAGAAGGGCCAAAAAAAATTACAATCTTTATTTTCACATTTTAACTGAAATTTAGCATTTTCTTCAATCACTTAACATTCTGAAAAGGGGTTCACAGGCTTTACCAGCCTGCATTAGGGGGTCCATGACACATACCACAATACCCCCCAAAAAGAAAAGGATTAATCGGAAGGTGTGTGTTACAAGCTTGTCCCTCACTGTCATTTCTTCCCAAGCTAACCCATTTGTCTATGGAAGATGGAGAATCAACAACAAAAAAAGCAAGCTAGCAGTCAACCCAAACAAAAACCTGATTAGGGCCCATAGGGCTAGGTACACTTTCTTCCTTTTGGTCTGCCTTGGTTTTCCAACCTCCTCCCCCCACCTCTCTTCCCCTGGGCCTTTCAGACAACTCTTAACTCCAAATCGTTGGAGAGAATTAGCTGAGACATTATTAGCTGAATTAGACCCCGACAGCTCTCAAGCCATGTGGCTCAGGTCACCACAAACACCCACAGTAACTCCCATCTCTTCCGCAGGAGAAGAGAGAAAGGGGGAGGGAAGGAGAGAAGAAAGACGAGAAGAGAAGAGGGAGAGAAAAGTGAGAGGTAGAGAAGAATGGTAGGAGAGGAATGGGGAAGAGAGGAAGGGAGAGGAGGTGAAAGGACGGGAGGGGAAGAAAGAGAGAAGAGAGGAAATTGGGGAGGGGAAGAGGGGGAGAGAGGAAAGGACAGGAGATGGAGGAAGGAGGGGAGAAGAGTAAAGGGGGGGGGGTGCCGAGGGAGGTGAAGGCGGCTAGATATCGAAGGAAACGAACTGCTCCCTGGGCCCCTTCTAATTGCTACCTGGGCAACGAGGCCAAGGTGTTGGGGGGACAGAGCAGTAGAGCACCTCCTTCCCCCCAACCCAGAGGGGGATCCGGCATCAGAAGCCCGAGTAGGGATTAAAGAGTACGGCACGCCTCGGGTGCGGGCGACACAAATGTCCGCCCCGTGTCCAGGTGTCGCCGGGCCCCCGCCCCGAGTGTGTGCCAGGTCGCGGGAAGGGGTGCTCACCTGCACCGGACAAAGCAACGCCAGGCCGATGACCAGCAGCAGCCTGGGGCAGGGGCCGAGCGTCCTCATGGTCCCGTCGTAGCCGGTCAGCTGCGACCACCGCGGCCCGCGGGTGGAAGGGGGGCGCAGGGGGAGCGCGCCGGGCGGAGGGGGGTCTGTACCGAAGGGAGCCCGAGGCGACCCTTCCAGGTCCCAGCAACGCTGCCTTCGCTCTCACAGGCGGAGTTTTGTGAGCTGGGACAGGATCGAGCTTAACGCGCAAGTCAGGAAGGTGGGGGAGAAACGGGGGGCGTCGTGCCTCCTCCTCCAGGGTGGGGCTACGCATGCGATCCGCCCTAGGATGGCTGCAGTAGTGTCTGCGGCAGCCGCGAGGGGGGTGGGTGCCTCGCTCACGCCCCGCCTCCTCTTCCCTCTCCCCCCAGAGGGCGGAGCCTCGTGCCGCCAGGCACCACTCCTCGCCTCCTTCCTTCTCCCCCCTCCCCCCCTCGCGGATCCCTTCGGCCAGGCGCCCGTCCGCAGCTGCCGCTGCTTTCCTTCGCTATACTCAGCTGGGGCGTCATTCTCTACAAGAAGTTCGAAATGACCTCCGTCAGTGCCCCTACACCGACTTAGCCGTCTCCTCGGCCGCTGTCACTCTCCTTGCATTATTACAATTCTCTGTGCAGGCAGGCGGGGTTGCATTTTCGTATCACTTTCATATTGCACTGCTTTCAACTTGCTCCTTGCTCTTTTGAGTTGCCTGGAATAGTAATAATGCCTCCTTTCTCCCCCACTCTCAACCCCGTTCTTCACCTTGAATCTTGTGGTTTCATACAAACTTAGGAACCTCCACCTAGTCCCCTCCCTTTTTTCTGCGATGGTTTAGGAGACGAGAATGTTCTCAGGGACTTCCATTTTTCCTTGTTCATAGTGACAGTTCATTTTCCCTAGGGAGACCAAGACCAGCTATTCCGAGGGAACCAAGGGTTCTAAAAAGCCTTTTTACTTCTAGAATTGGAAGGTGGATGGTGTTGAGTCTCTTTCAAATGATATCTCGCAGCAATTGTTTTGAAAACAAAAACCTCAACAACCCAAGGGAAATTAAGTTGTCGGGGTTTAGGAGCAGTGTGGTTATAAAGGAAAGACCACAGATGTAAGCCACGAGACCTGGAGTCAAATTCTTGCTCGGAGTGGCCTTTAACGAGTCATTTTCACTTCTCTTCTAGTCAGTCAACATTTATTATGGACCTAATAAGTGGCTGGAGGCCGTGTTAGGGATACAAAAAAGAAGCAAAAGGTTGGTGCCTGCCCCAAGGACTTTACAATCTATGGGAGGAGTGAAAATATGCAAGCAAATTTATACAAAGCAAGCTACATGCAGGATATATAGGAAATAATTAACAGAAGACGCTGGAATTAAGAGGGCCTGGAGAAGGCTTCCTGTAAGAGATGGGATTTAAACTGAGACTTAAAGGACCCAAGGAGATCTCAGTGGAGGAGGGAGAGCATTCTAGGCATGGGGTGCAATAGTAATAGAGAGGAGGGGGAGAGAAAAAGGAGGGGAGAGGAGGGGGGAGGGAGAGGAGAAGGGGGAGAGAGAGTGGAGGTAGACGGGGAGGGAGGGAAAGGGAGAGGATGCCCTCTTAGTTTTCTCATCTGTAAAATAAAGGAGTTCTAACTGGATGATCTCTAATGGGCTGTCCAGCTAGGAACGCTCTGATCCTGGCTGCACCTCGCACCTCGCACCTCGCAGTTTTATTTGCTAACATAGCAACACAAACAGCTCCAGGCAGGATAGCCAGTCCAGTGGGATCACTCCCAGAGAGCCTGACGTGCGGCGGCCTGACCCGTGATGTGAGGTTATCAGACAAACCCAAAGCCAGAGAGGAGTTAGTCATTGGCTGAAGGGAGGGGTAGGGAGGGGCGGTGTGGAGAGACCGAGATTCTCCCCGGGAATGACGCTCAGTGCCCGATAGCTAATCGTCCCAGAACCTGTCTTGTGTTTACGTCTGGCTCTGCCAAAGCTCCTTGAGAGCTTGAAAACACACGCCATCTTTCGGTAAAAATTTGCATTGTTGTTTGCAAGTACCTACAGCTAACTGGGGAGCTTGAAAACAGAGCTGCAGACTTTTGTCTCCTTGACCCTTCTGGTTTGGGGGTCAAGGAGATTGTCATCTGCCACTGAATCATTGTGTTAGACAGTAAGGAACCTTTGAGGCCATCTAGTCCCATCCTTTGTTGTTGTTGTTGTTGTTTAATTTAATTTTTGATTTAAAAAATTGAATTTTCAAAAAAAGGATGTATTTATATGAACAGTAGACAGAAAAAGGGTTGCTTATGAAACTGTGAATCTCTATTATGTACAGATAGCTTTAAGATATTAAAAATTCAACATGTAACTTTGAAAGCAGTTCTTTTTTACTTTTTCTGCCCTTTCTGTATGCTTATGAATTTTTAAAAATGCTTCTATGACTTTTTTCTTTTTTCTGCTATCCTATACTTTTCTTTTTGTCCCTTAGCCTACCGTTCTCCTCACCTGGGGAGAAGAAAAAACAAAAATAAACTAAACCTCTGTGACAAAAATTCACATTCAAGCATGTTGGCCACATCCATCACCTCTATTTCAGGAAGAATCAATCGGCTCATTTTATAGTTAAGGAAATAGTTCCAGAGAGCTAAAATTACCTAAGGTAAAAAAAAAAA
>JAQQSW010021442.1:0-10657 GCA_028646575.1 Pseudocheirus occidentalis
ATACCAAATGCTTCTAAGACAATTGAAGAATGCCTAGAAGCTATACATCAACTGAAAAAGGACTTTGAAATCCAAATAAGAGAAGTGGAGGAAAAATTGGGAAGAGAAATGAGAATGATGCAAGAAAATCATGAAAAGAGAGTCAACAACCTGACTGAAGAAAACAACACTTTAAAGAATAGATTAACTAAAATGGCAAAAGAGGCCCATAAAGCCAATGAGGAGAATGTCTTAAAAAGTCGAATTTCCCAGAAGGAAGTCCATTTTGTTTTTCTCCTTGCCCTTATGAGAAACGAAAAGTTATAGTAGAGTAGATAGAAAGCAGGCCTGAAGCCAGAAAGACCTAGGTTCAAGAACCTTCTATGAGATGTACTAATTGTGTCCTTCTTATTTTTTTATTTTTATTTTTTCAATCTTTTATTTCATGATCCTATAAGTTTCTTTTTTTTTTTGGAGGGCAGTTGAGGTTAAGTGACTTGCCCAAGGTCACACAGCTAGTTTTTTTGTGTTAAGTGTCTGAGGCCAGATTTGAACTCAGGTAATCCTGACTCCAGGGCTGGTGCTCTATTCACTGCGCCACCTAGCCGCCCCGATCCTATAAGTTTCAATGATGGTGTTGACTTGAATTTATAGGGAGAGTTTCCTCACTTGGGAAACTAGCCAGAGACCTGTGTCTCTACACCAGTGAAATCACAGACCCAGTCCCTATCTCCTAAACATCCCTAAAAGTCTGCACAAAAAATTGCCATTGGTATAAATGGCATGGTTCAAATGACAATCCAAGGCCTTCATTCTCCCAAATATCTTCTTAATTGGGCTATTGGCTTATCTGACATCACCATCATTTGAACCCCCTTTTTAGTAATGACAATGTCTTTAGAATCCTCTCTTAAAATGAAGCTACTGTTACCCAAAGGGTAACATATAAACCCATTAGTAACAGTTATTGCATTATCACTAAGAGTTTATCAAATTAGATAGATGTCATTTTGCTTTGCCCTGAGGATATAGTACTAAGGTCAAGAAAGTTTTGATAGAAGAGGAAAGAGCTGTATTTATGAATTATAAGAAAGTTCTCATGTGACACCACATAGAATTATATACAATTGTTCTTATGGAAAATAGAGGGTAAAGTCAGGGATATCAAAGCAAAGAGTGGCAGAAGGAAAAGCCCAAGAGCAATTATTACCATAGATATTGGAAAAATCCCCTCTGGGATCATCTGACAAAAAAAGAATGGAAAGATTGAGAATAGAAAAAAATGAGAAATAGTGTGGACAGGAAAGTAATAAGAACTGATATGGATGGTATGGATCATTGGCTTACAAGTATGGAAGTAAATTTTACAAAATCAAGCAACCTTACATTTTCAGGAACACACACACATACACATGCACACACAGACTCACACATAAAGTAGAGGGGGCGGCTAGTTGGAGTCAGGAGTACCTGAGTTCAAATCCGTCCTCAGACACTTAACACAAAAAACTAGCCATGTGACCTTGGGCAAGTCACTTAACCCCAACTGCCCTCCAAAAAGCAAAAAAAAAAAAAAAAAAGAAAAACACAGAGTTTGCATGTCTCTGTGTGTGTATAAGGTAGCTAAATGGCTTAGGAGCCCTGGAGATAGGAAGACCTATATTAAAATTTTTCCTTAGACACTTACTAGCTATGAAACCATGGGCAGGTTACGTAACACAATTTGCCTAAATCCCCTGAAAAGGATATGACAAACTTTCCTAGCATCTTTGCCAAGAAAATCCAATGGAAAGTATGGTCCCCAATGGCATGAAGAACTGAACATAACTGAATGACTGGGCACGAACATTTGTGCATGTATGCACAAAAACATGTAATTCTCTTAATGTAAAATAGTTCTTTCTCAATTCAGTTACTTACAGTAGCTTTTTTATTTTTTCTCTTCTTTGTACTTTATGGCTCAAATTGTGGTTATATGTTTACATATTATATTTCCACTATCGATTTATATATTCCTTGAAATTGGCAACTTTTATTTCATTTTTTAAATCTCCGAATGCTAGTAGAATAATTCACATAAAGTGTGTCCATAATATTTTAAAACTGAATTGATAACAAAGATTCCTTGCCAGAAATGTAATAGCTTTCATGTGACTCATATTCATGTGTGTAATAGCATAATATAGTCTCATTTAAAATGATATTGATTTAATGATAGCTTTGTGACTAAGCAAAATTATCTCTGGGCCTTAGTTTACTGATTTGTAAAATAAGAGAGTGAGATTAAATAATTTCTAATACTTTTCAGTTTTAAGTTTTCATAATGTTTTATTCTAAATAGATTGATACATCATTGGTGAATCTTTTATTCTTAGAAACAATATCAATTTATTTCGACTAGATTTGGAATCTTTCCCATAGAGGTAAAAAAGGGTAAGGTTGATAGAAACAATTGCCGTTATTGGTATATCCATAAATGAAACCTTTGATAGCAAAGGAATTCCACTAATCATTCTGTCATTACCTAACCTAGTCGTGATCATTGTAGACAAAAATTCCTGGAATTTGCTCATCTCAAAGTGTTGTTTTCTTAATAGACTCCACCTCCCATTAGCTCCTTTACTATATCAAAAAATAATCAACATTTACATAAAGATTTAAGCCTTGAAAACATTTTACTTGGATTACCTCATTGACACCTCAAAAGAACAATATAAGATGAGTGCACAAGTTGCCCTATATATTTTCAAAGAAAAACAAAGTAAAAAACCAATTACCTTAAAAGAGATGAAATGATTTGGCTTTAGTCACATAGGTAGCAAATACAAGAAATGGGATTCAAAGGAACTCTAAGTTTACCATTCCTTCTACATACTATGGATCCTCTCCTGTGACCCTTAACTCCCTTGGATCATTGCAGTCTAGTCTTTAGTTATGAATAGTCAATTTTCCAGTTTCTTGTTATGTGCAGAGTTTATTTCTTGGACCCAGGACATGACTGCAACCTGTAAGTGGCTATAAAGCAAGAATATGAGCCCCCTTTTATAGTTTTTTTGGTGGACTGATGTGAATTTGTAATGCCATGTATGAGCAGCTTTCCATAAGAATGCTACTGTGAACAGCTTTTAAGGTTCTGATTATACAGTGTAGTAAACATTCTATTCCATAACAAATCAGAGAAAAACATTCACAGAAAATCAATATACAGAATTCAAAATGTTATAACTTATCACAGGAAATCAAAATACAGCATTCACAACGACTTATCACTAAAATAGTCACACAGTTTTCACTTCATCACAGTAGTTTTCAACAAAGTACAACCATTTAGTCAATCACAAAATCCTTAATTCAATCACAAAGTACAAAAGTAAAAGTTCTCCACCCCTAGGTCAGAGTAAATCATAATCTTCTTAGTCAGTACACAGTATCCAAGTAAAGTCTTCTTTCAGCTTGACTTGAGATTGGCCCTCAGCTTCAATGGTTCCTCTTCCATGATCCCAGTTCCAACTGTCACCTGGGTTCAAGGGCAGGCAGCTTCCAGCTCTTTGTCCAGCTCCTTGTCCAGTTCTTCATCCAGTTCCCATTCCATATTGAAGTTCGCAGTGTCTAGTTCCCCTCAAGCCCTTCACAGTTCCTGTTTCTGGGAAGACAAAGCTTAACAGAGGCAAAATAATATTCATATATATTTCCAGCACCATCACCAATTCACTATCTGTTTGTGAAGTCAACTCAGACCCACCAACAATGTCTGAGAACTCAACACAAATCATCAACATAGAAATCATCACAGACCCACAAACAAGTTCCAAGAGGACAGTACAAATCATTAGTAAAGTCTCAGGACCTCCAAACCCTCCTCCAGGATGTGGTAAACATAAAATCAGAAAATCCTTTTTTCAGGGCTTCTAGTAAGATCTCAGGGCTTCTATACAAAGTATTACAAACAAATATCAACACCGACAGAGCAGACAAAGAGAGTGCTGGGATACCACAAGATTTCTCCTTGACTGCCACCGCAAAGTCCTCTTATCAATTCTCTCCAAGAGCTGCTCTGCCTTCAGATCCTTGTCTCAAGAAATTCTGACCATTCCTCTCTGGGACTTTTCTTATACACATACAGCATTAGCTTCCTGTTTCAGCCAACCCCTTCTTGTTTTGTCAGCAACAGGAGGCAGGAGTTTATACCTTCTGTTACTTTCACAGAGGTTTGATTAGTTACTAAGGGCTAAGTACCTATTTACTTGCCCTTAGTAACTAGAAGAGGTCTTCAAATTCAAATTAATTACCATTATAGAGTTCTGTGGACATTTCGTTATTAATAATTGTTGTTGCTGGATTATTAGTAGGTGTTGCTGTGTTTCTGTTCCTTGGGAGTCAGAGTGGGGCCAACAAATACAGTTAAGTCCTAAAGTTCTTTGACAATTTGTGCAATATTTTGTTTAGTGCATTTCTATTTTGCTATCCTATGTATCTATTTCTATTATTTTCTGTCAAGATGAAAAGAGTCTTTTTTGGCATTAGAAAGTGATGAGTTGTTATATGCCATCCAAAGACTGTCATAATAATGAATCTGACTAGTGTCAAAAGGTGACATACATATATATGTTGACTTACCATTTAATCTTCATGTCACTTCCACTAATGTAATCAGTACAAGTTATAGAGACATTTTGAAAATGCAGAGAAAGCCTGAGTAGCAGAGGAGTTCAGTGACTAATATTTTATCATTAGAGGGGTACCTTATACTCTAAATACCTCAGTTAATTATGCATTTAACTGTAAGGCTCTCTGAGAATGGTACTCAGGGAAAAATTATTTGTTCAGTAATGTTTTTCTGATGAATGGATAATCAGAACCTAGGTTAAAAAATATTTACTGAATTCAGCCATAAGTGACTTACAAGCCTACCTGAAAGCACTCTGATTCATAGTCTTCCATAGACAATCTGGAAAAATCATCAAGTAGCTTCAACCATCATTTTAACACCAATTCCTCTTGTAAGCACACAGCTCAGAAACCTTGAAGAGGGATAAAATTATTGACAGATTGAATAGATCAAAATAAAATGCACAGGGGAAATAAAGATGAAGTCCAATGAACAACTCTGCCCTTCAGAAATCTGTATAGAATTTTGGTCAGTTACAGGTCTAAGTAGATAACATTCCCAAGGATGTTGTTCCTCCTATAGTCCTGTAGGTGGTGACAGTGTTGCTTTCCACCACAGTCACTCACTCCTCTTATATCTCTCAGCAGGTACTATTGGATGTTGTACCTCATTACATACCCTCAAGCTGTTAATGTGTTATGTAAGTCTTCAGGTGAAACTAACCCTTTGTAATAGAAAATCTTTCACTATTCAGACACTGTAACACCACTAGAGAGAGGGATATTACAAAGCTTCCTTGTCTTGGATTGGAGACAAAAATTGTCTCTTTGTTGGCAACTTTAATGCGATGTGGGATAAAATGCTAGCATTCTGGGTACGTCTGTCTTGTGTCTATTATTTCTGTTTAGTTCTAATCTTATGTGATTTATCCCAGAAAAGAAAAAAACAAAATTCTGCCCCTTTGTCTCCTAAATGGTCCCATCTTCAGACAGTATTTCCAGTGACCCAGGACCTCTCTTCTGAGTCATCCTGTCAATGTCTCTCCCTTTAGAATAATCACCCTCTCTCTGCTTGTGTAGGAACTTGTGACAGATCATCCCATTTCCTTCCCAGTAGTCCTTCAAATTAAAATACATGTCTTTTTGAATCACTGAATATAATTATTAAGAGATGTATTGTGTACCTAGAATGAAAAAAATGGTCAGAGGGAAGTTACATGTTCTGCTTGTGATACCACTTACCAAGAAAACATGCATGGCATGATATGGTGTGGGCTACAAAGCTGACTTCAGCATCAGCAAGACTAGAGTTAAAGTTCTGCCTCAGTGTGATCATTGGTGATTAATTTCATCTCTTAATACTTTAAAAAAATCTTTAATACTCTAAGTTGCAAAAGCAGTGTCAAGCTGCATTGAGAGGAAGAGGCAAAGAGAAAGAGGAAGACAGAGAGAGATAGAAAGATAGGGACAGAGGCAGAGACATAGAGGTAGAGACAGAAGAGACAGCAACAGAGAAAATAGAGACAGACATGCAGAGAGAGACAGAGACAGAGAGAGGGGCAGAGAGAGATACAAACACAGAGAGACAGAAACACAGAGAGAAAAAGAAGAAGGATACAGAGACACAGAAAAAGACAGAGGCAGAGGAACTGAGACAGAAGTGGAGAGACATTGACAGACAGAGAGATAGATGAGGCAGGTAGAAGCAGAGAGATGTGGAGCTAATAAAGCTAGAAAAACTCTGAGCCAAGACTGTTTGATTGATGTATGTCTATTGTCCAAAGATCAGCCTAATAAAGTCAGGAGAGGCTCATTACCTTTAGAGTAATGATTTTTTTAAACAATAAAAGCTTTTAAAAATCATTCACTAAGTCATAGAGAGGGTATGATCTTTTTAGTGGCAGAAGTACCCCCAGAAAAACATTAATATATACCTGTAAATTTACCTGAATACTGCTTTATTGTGGCAGTGGAAGTATATCTTGGGTATATTTCTATGACTTCAGTAGGGAATTATGGGGGTTTATTTCTGGTACTGAACTTTGGAAAGAATTCCATGGAGATCATTTGAATAGCAACATAGTATGCCATGATGAAAATACCTCTGCTTACCCTGAATAGTGGTGATGTACTATGAGAAAAATGATTATTAATAAGAAATAACTTATGGAGAATCAGGTTGCCCCCATTTTTCCTTTATCCTAATTTGAATACTCTAGTCTCTGTAGTTTGAGCTAGTCTTTTCCTCTAACTAGACCCAAATTGGTGGGGTTGTCATAGTGTTCCACTCAGATTTGGGTAATGTTAAATTCTTTGAATAAATTTCCCAAGGTTGAGGCTAACTTAAAAGTAGATTATGTAATAAAAGTTCAGGTTCAGTCCCTCATTGTAACATTCATTCTCTAATTCATTTTTAACCAATTACAGTTGATAGATATCCTGTGGAACACCTGTTCTTTAAAGTTAAAAAAAATACGATGCCACCACCATGAATGTTTTTGGTCTAAGAGTGAATTGGCCAAACAATAATCCTTTTATTAAAATACTAGCATTATTAATAAAATGGATAAATTACTCAGAAATTATGTCTCTCAAACATTTTTGAACATCACAACTGCCAGAGGAGAGTGGAATGTTTTGAGTGAAGTCAACTGAAGAAAGAATCCCATAGCACCAATTTAAAGGTCCAAAGGGTTAACCATTTTAATCATTTAAATTGGCTTACATAGGAAACCATTTACTCTGAAAATGTGTGTGTGTGTGCGTGTGTGTGTGTAGTTTGTGTATAGTGTATAGTTTGAGGCAAGCAAGAAGTTGTGGTCACACAGCTTCAGTATAATCCAGCTTGCCTTAATGTAGACGAGACCTGTGATATATCTATAACTCCAAGAGAAATGGACCATATTTTAATATAAGGAGTACTAGGTAAAACAGCAGATACTTGACTCCCATCCTTGTTTGTTGTATGACCCTGGACAAGTCCATTCACCTATTTGCCTCAATTCTGTCATGTGTAAAGTATGAATAATTAGATGTCTGTCTTTCCTGAAGATTATTTCAGTGGAACATAAACTCTGGTTGAGTCTTATAAAGCTAGAAAAACTTTGAACCCAGACTGGTTAATTGATGATAAGTCTATTGTCCCAAACTCACCCTAATAAAGTCAGCAGAGGCTCATCATCTTTAGAACAATGAACTTTTCAACAATAAAGATTCTTGAGGATCATATACTAAGTCACATAGGGGATGTGATTCATTTAGTGGAGGGAGTACCCACAGATAAAGACAGCTTTCAGATGTTATTCTAAAGGTTGTTGAAATTAACTAAGATAATGGATATGAAGTTACATTAAAGAACCCTAACATTTTACATAAATAGCATCATTATTTGGTCATTGTGTATTACTTGAGTCTAGAATTCTGATACAGATATTCTATGACAACAAGAGTCATTGTGTTTCTATTAACATAAAATTAACCAAAGGTATCTGACCTTGATCAGAAATTATATGATTCCAATGAAATACATGAAAGCTACAAATTATAATAAGCACAATTCAGTGACAGATGCATTGCAGTGGCTGTTGGTGTGGGGGACATCTAGTGCTTCAAGTATCATTCAAACACTCAATGAGAGGCTCATAAATATCAAAAAACAAAGAATAATGCAGTTAGAAACAGACAAAAACAATTATGACCAGATAATTATGAGGAAAACTGACACACTAAGACTTTAGAGACATGGGTTGTTGCTATGAAAAAAAATGCTATTAAAAAATACAAAGGTGGATTAGTGAACATTAGAATAAGGCCTCTTCTGCTGATGAAACTTACTTTTTCAATCAAAGCTGTTAAAATATTTTTAGAATATGTGTTGGTGAACCTATAAGGTCTCTTATTTATATTGAAAAGTAGCCACCAACTTTCTTTTTTTTCTTTTCAAAACAATTGAAGTGGTTCTGGAAATCTTTTCCCAATTGAAAATATGATGAACTCTGATAAATATGTTGTATAGAAACTAGAAATCGTAATTATTATAGCAGTATAGTACTTCCTAGATCATCATGGAGTGATGCAACATCCCCTTGAACAGTGCCATATGTCATGAAAAATAAGAAATGTGTTCAAGGAATGGAGATTGATATGCATCAATGACATAGAAACTCATCTGATTTAAACATTATTGAAAGCCTGTAGGCTATAATCAAGGGTAGAAAGTGATAAATGAATTTTTTTAAAGATAAAGTTAATATCAAATATGGGAAAACTGTTGTTACCCAAAGATTTAAATATGCAGAATTAAAAATATGTGTCAAAATGTTGTGAACTCAGTGCCAAATCTTATAAAACAAGTGACTATAGAATAAATAAGATATGACTCAAACTTTACTAATAACATAAAAAGGTAAAAGTTCCTTTCTATGGTAAGAGTTTAGTTCTGTGTCTTGTAATTCGTTCATCAATATAGTTCTTTTTTTTCTTCTTTTTTTCTTCTCCTTTCTTTTCCATCAAGGCATTTTATGTCATTAATGTGTAGAAATGCTTTTAACAACTCAAATAACTTTTTCTTTAATGTAAAGTCTTAAAGAACTGCATGAGGAACTAAGAAGCTAATTTGTTTACTTTTAGTCATACAACTTATAGATGCCAGAGATTATATTCAAAGCCAAGTCTTTCTTACACTAAAGTCCTGCCATGCTCACTTTTTAAAAAGATGCCCAGGCTTCAAAAGAGTCTAAAAATCTTTTCAGATGAGATCATGTACCTTCATCTTGTGGTAATGGGAATTACAAAAGACATTGGAAAAAATTGGCATCATGAACAATATATTCAAATCATCCCGTGCCGGGTAATTGGCTCCATGAAAATGGATAATCATACTTGGTGATAAAACACCCCAATGTAACTCTAATTAGCTCCAAAGTCTCAGTATAAAAATGCTTTTTTCCTTCTTCCTCACTGATTCACAATTTTTTTTAATTTTTATTAATGTGCTTTATTTAAAGCACTTTCAAAAAAATCATTTCAGGGAACTCAGTGGTGCTGCACATAGATAACTGGGGTTGTAATCAGGAAGACTCATCTTTGTAAGTTCAAATCTGGTCTCAGACACTAGCTGTGTAACTCTGGGTAAGTCACTTAGCCTTGTTTGTCTTAGTTTCCTCATCTGTAAAGTGAGCTGGAGAAGGAAATAGCAAACCTCTCAATATCTTTGACAAGAAAGCATCAAATGGAGTCATTTACATTTGGTCACTGCTGAAAGGATTGAGTAACAACAAAATCCTTTCTTAGATTTATTTCATTTGAACCTCACAACAATAACTCTGAATTAACAAGGGTGCTAGTATGCCCATTTTAATGAGGAGGACAGTGAGAAAGGAAGGTTTTAAGGTCATACCAAAGGCCCACAATGGTAACACAGAAGAAAACTCAGGTTGATTGACTTAAAATCCAATGCTCTTTCTGCTTGCATTCTAGATAATTTTCTGGTGTCTCATCATGACACTCAGGTAATAATGAGAGAATAGACTTGTTTTTATTAAAATAATGAATAGTGGAAATTTAAAAAACTTAAATATTACCATTACATTACAGTTTTAAAACTCATTCAAACTGGTAGCCACATTTGTAGTCTTTCAGAATCACAATTTAATGTCATGTAGTTCCTAAAAAACAATACAGGAGAGAATTGTGTGGTTCCTATAAAGATCCAAGTATTGTTTTGTTAGCATCAGAATGGCCACTTACTCTTATTCTTCATCAATACTTCAATACTCTTAGTTATTCCAGTAATTCTCTAGCTATTCTTATAAAAGGCTGTGAATTATGTGCCTGTAGGTCATATTAAAAAAAAGAGGAGGCACACAAGATTAAATGACTAGTCTAACAAAGTCATGCAGTAAGTTAATAGCAAACTCAAATTAGAAGTGAGTTCTATAAATCTCCTGACCCATTCATGGTTCACTGAACAGCACTTTCTCTCTGATGATCCCTGATTTCATTCTGAAGCATCACAGGCTTCCAAACATCATCACCAGCTAAGACTAAGTCTAAATTGAAGCAACAGTTA
>JAQQSW010021443.1:0-10657 GCA_028646575.1 Pseudocheirus occidentalis
AAAACAATTTGAATACTGTGGAAACACAATTAAGATAACCCAGAATCTGGCAGCTTCTACACTGAGGGATTGAAGGGCCTGGAATATGATATTTCAAAGATCAAGGGAGCAGGGATTAAAACCAAGAATCACCTACCCAGCAAAACTGAGTATAATGTTCCAGGGGACAATATGGTCATTCGATGAGGTGGATGACTTTCAAGCATTCTTGCTGAAAAAACCAGAACTGAACAGAAAATGTGACAATCAAACACAAGAAGCATGAGAAGGTAAACATGGGAAAGAAATCATAAGGAACTTATCAAAGTTGAACTATTTCCATTCCAATATGGCAAAAACAATAATAGTAACTTATGAAACATTTCTTAGTATGAGGATAGAGGAAGGGAATATAAATGTATACACACACATATGTATGTATACTTACACATATGTCTATATAGGAGGCTATATATGTGTATGAATACATATCTAAGCATGTGCATATATGTGTATATAGAGGGTATAGGATAAATTGAATAAAAAGGGATGATACTTTAAAAGGTGAAATTCAGAGGTGGGAGAGGACTAGAATGAGAGGAGATAGGGAATGACAAAATGGGGTTAATCATCCCATATAGAAGAAGCAAGGGATAACTGTTACAACTTTGCTTTCATTTACTCTCATTGATTTTGGCTTAGGGAAGGAATGACATAAACTCTAGACTGGGTATCATGCCACACAGGAGAGTACGGGGGATGGGGATGAGAGGCGGGATGATGGAGGGGAGAGCAGGGAATGGGAGAGGGATGCTGCAAGCACTTACTTCAGTAAAGGGACAGGGACAGAGTAGAGAATAGAATAAGGGGGGGGATAGGAAAGAGGGACATATGATCAGACTGTCATACTATGAAGGTGTCCTGTATAATCACACATCCACAGCCTGTATTGAATTGCTTGTCCTTCTAGTGGGGGTGGATGAGAAGGGATGAACCAAAAGAATCTAGAACTTAAAGCTCTGCAATACATGCAACTAGGAATTAAAATATACAGGGAGTGGGGTAGGGAGACCCTCCGTGCCCTACCAGAAAGTTAGAGGGGTGTTGGAGGAGGGCACAAAAGAGAGAAGATTGGGGGAGGGTCTTTACAATGGGATCGCTGGTTTGGGGTTGGGGGTTGGGGAAAGATGGGGAGAAAATTTGTAACTCAAAAATCTCATGGAAATGAATGGTGTAAACAAGAAAACCAATTTAAAAAATTTTTTTAAAAAGAGGAAATTCAAAGAAGTCTAGTCTTTTCTGTGGACACAGAGATTGTTTGCATACCTGGTCTACAGGATGAAAATAAATATGTGAATGTAGCACTCCTCAGAATAATTTCTTGAATTAGTCACTCTGTCATACCCTTAGAACAATGAGCGCCTGAATAATCCAGTAAAAGGCTCTTTGCACGTATTTATAAAAGCCATAGTGCACTTCTTTTCATTTAATTTGACGGATTTTTTAAAACACTTTTGTCATTGTTGTGAAAGACACTTGTTTCAGCAGTGATCCCATGAGCACTTTGTGACATATCTTCCCACCAAGTGTCAAGAAATGATGCACACCTAATCACTTACAGTTCACATGAAGCCCATTACCTATCCATGCCAACAACACTGCTCCAACCTGTCTGTGCTGGTTTGATCAAATTATATGTCGAAAACTAAAGGGTTTTGTAAATAACTTTTGTGGCATTGACTCCTTTGCCAATCTAGTACTTACCGTGGACTTCCCAGGATAGTGCTTTGAGATGCACAAACATGAAACACTATCAGGAAGGAATGGAATTATACTGAAATAAAGGTACCAAAATATTTAAAGAACAAGTTCACAGGCTCCTAGGTTTAGAATCCATTTGGGAAAATTTAAAAGTATATTGCCAAACATGTCCTTTACTCCCCCCCTCCTTTTCCAAGTTACTATGTTGTCTTGGATTTATATTGAAGAATTCAAATGACCCAGGGCACATTTGAGCACCCAAATGCAGCCTCCACCCATTTATTCTGTGATTTTATTTTGCAATGATGGAGTTCTAGAAAGCTTCTCTTCAGTAGCTACTCTTCAGTGTTTGTTTCCTCATATCCTTTTCATTGATTTTCTGGAATGGTGAATGAGGTAGAAAATGATTAGTTATATATCTTTGCTGAGTATTGAAAAGCTGCTTATTATAGTATTTCCTTTTATGTTCCTAGACAATCAGGAGCCCAAAAGTTAAGTTTTTAGGTTTATAGTTCTGGAGCTGGAAGGAATGTCATAGGCCTAGGTCAACCTTCTCATTTTATAGATGAAGAAATTGGGGCTGAGGGAGGGTAAATAACTTACCCAAGGTCACATAAGGCTACCGATATTATGCAAACACATACACACAAAGATATCACATAGGAATATTTCCAATGGTCCTTAACACTAAAGACTGACAATTTTGATAGTCCTTTCTTTTTGTAAACTCAAGAAGATAGCATTATCTTATGTTTTGATTCCTATGCCAATTTGAAAGATGTTATGCAGTAAGGAACTACAAATGAAAAAATCTTAATTCCGTGTTGCTTTTTTTTCAAAGAATCTGACCTAACTCCATTTGATGTATGTTGTGTAAACATAGGTAAATCATTAAATTTTCAGTTATCTGGTAAATTTCAGCAAAGGAGGGAGTTTTCATGCTAGAAGTTTCCTATTCTGGGGAAATCACAGCTAAGTTATCAAGAAAAGTGTTTTGTCATTTTCAATGTAACTTAAGGCATGCTAACAATCTTGCAGTTGCTTGGCTGAATGGTGCTAACAGTTCCTGTATTTCATGTCCATCGAATTATTTTTGAAGTTGGTGAAAATGCTGTTTTTAGCCAGCAGAACTCAAGCCAAAATTTTCAACGTTTATTACATTATGCAGAAATGCCTAACAACTCTTAATTTACAAAATAGATAAAGAGTAATAGTTAGTTATTCTAAATATAAAGCTTCAGTTGAATGGCTCATGCAAATGGTATAATTTTAAAAAAATCAATTGGATTAGAACACTGCCATGTGTTTAAGAGTAGAGTATAGCTTAATGCAGATCAGTCTTAGATCTCATTCCAAGTAGATGAATTGCTGAACTTTCATAATTCCAAAACATTAAAGTTAAAATTCATTTCTTATTAGAGAGAAATTGATATACTTATGTACCTTAATCCTTTCAGGACACTACAATTCACTGGCGGCGGTGATTTACTAGAGGGATCTGCTACAGTCTAAAAGAATTATTATGAGTGGTGTATTTTCTGTCTTAGATTAGTCCCATGTGTTTAAGCTTTTCTTTTACAGTATTTAAAATCATCTACTTTGCTTTTTACTTAGAGACAACACTGAATCTGGGACATGAATATAATTGCTTAATGGAGTAAGAATCTTAAAATATGGAAATAATGGTCATTTTTATTGTTTTAAAATATCTGCTTTATGATTTACTGAATTTAATAAAACAAATATTTATTAATATTGTATTCAAGGTGTTTTGATGAAATTTATGATATCAAGACAAAAGTGAAAAAAGCCATCCCTCAAGGAGCTTACACTAGGGCAGTGATTCTCAACCTTCCAAAAGCCATGACCTTTAACACTCATATTTGGTTGTTTCTGCATGTGGGTGGACCTGCCTGGAGACGGATAGAGGAGTAGTGTCTCTGTTCCTAAGACCATCAGAGATATGTGTTTTCTGATGGTCTTTGGTGACCCCTGTGACTCCTGTGAAAGGGTCGTTTGACCCCCCCAAGGGGTCATGACCCACAGGTTGAGAACTGTCACACTAGGGGAACAAGCAAGTAAATGTACAGTCATTGATGAAGCAGAAAGAAACAAATAGGGGCTGTTAATAGAACTTTGTGTAAAAGATAACACTGAAATTGATCATTAAAGAAAACTGAATGTTCTAAAAGGTGGAGGAAAAAAGTGAGCATTTACCAGGCACAGGGAGAACAACCAATTTGAAAGTACAAAGATAAGATATGGAACATTGAGTTTTAAGAATTGCTGCTGAACCTTCATTTTTTAAGAGGACCAATGACATCACAGGGTGATGTCTTAACTTCTGTGTGAATTAGATTTAAATGAAATAAAGTTACCCAAAGTCATTAATCTCATGATCTTTTCCAGAATCATCAAAGTCTAGTAGCAAGATGAAAGTGAAGTGACCAGAGATGTCCTGTGAAGTTCTCTACATCACCCACTTCAGCTACCTTCATAGCCGCTTGGGCGAATTGTACTCATCCACCCATTTGGCCAGAGGAAGCCTTCACATACTTGAAGTAGACATCACTGCAACTCACCAACAGGTCTAAAGCCTGTCATATATGCTGAGACAGTTTTACTGGATTATGGCCTCTGTGCATGCTGCACCTTTTTGGAACCACAGGTGAGAGTTGAGTGAATCAAGTGAATAACAATGATGGATAAGCAGCCTTGGAAAGGGTTTACAAAGCCCCTCATTCCAGAGGTGCTAGTCATCCTTGAATACACCTACAGCCCAGTTCTAAGACTACTATCCAATAAAGGATGGGGAATAACATGAAACAAATATAGAAAAGTTTTTGAGAGTTGTGCTCTGAAGGATTTTTGTCAGGATGAGGAGATGATATTTATTGTAGAAATAGTATAACAGAGAGTAGCATGACTATCATACTTTTGCATAAAAAAAGATTATTTTGACAACTTCGTGAGGGACAAATTGGAGAGGTGAGAAAATAAAGGGAAAAAATCCATTGGATTGTCCATAGATTAGCCCAGGTAAGAAGTGGTAGAGAGTCTGAAGTAGGGGAGTAGCAACATGAGTAGACAGAATGGGACAGATTCAGGTAATTTTGTAGAACTATCCTGAACTGGACTTAATAACTGATTGACTTTGAATGGTGCAGTGAGCTAAAGGAAGAGTGAAGAGTTCTGGATAACTCAAAATGAGACTAGGAATATAGTAATGTCTTCAACAGAAAGAATGAAGTTTGAAAGTTAGTGATGGTTTTGGAGAAGAAAGTATTGCTTTCTATTTTGCAAATGGTGACTTTGATATGCTCTAGTGGGAGTTGTTTAGCAGAGGGCCGATATTGTAGTAATTTTTACAGAGATAGTAACTGGACCCATGGGAGTCAATGAAATCAGTAATACATAGTTGATGGTCCAGTAGAAAATAGTGAAGTTGGGAAGACAATCTGTAGAGAGAAATGTGTTGCAGAATCCAAGAGAGGTGGTCTGAATGTTATTGTGGTCCTCAGAATCCTCTACCCCCACCCCAGCTCAAACATAGCTATTTTAATTTATTCCAGTGACCAGCTACAGATTCAACTTCAGCCTGACAAGATAGTCCAGAAATTCTCCTTGGATATGTAGTGGTAACTACATGTAGTATTTTTGTTTAATCTTGATTTTTAGGTAAAAGTGAAAGCTGAAGCACCATGCCAGAAACCTGAATCCTTCACTGTGGAGTGTTCAACACTTTAATTGGTCTTTTCATTTCTGGGTTTCTTATCTACAAAATGAAGGCGTTAGGCAAGTAGCCCAGAGGAACAAGGTTCAGTTCACATTAAGCTAATTTTCTCATGGGAACATTCTATATGTCAGGTTTATGAGGCAAAATTCTTTTAGTCCTTACTTCTTAAGTTAGCATCTAACAATAATTATGCTAATAACAACAGCTAACATCAGACTTTTGCAAAGAACACCTCATACGTTATCTTGAGGATAACAAAAACCGAGAAAGTTAGTTTCATAAATATTATCATTCTTATTTTACACATGAGGATGCTGAGATTGAGACAGTTGAATTCTGACAAAACTGGTATCAGAAGTGGTATTTGAGCCTACTCTTGACTTTCAAGTTTGAGTTTTCACATATGTGAATTTTATCTCCACCAACTAGATTGCTTCCTTCTTCAAGGAAGAGATCATATCTTCTCTTTATTTTTAGGATTCCCCCATATAATGGAAAAAATGCAAGTGAAAAAGTCCAATTTTATTTAGACCATAATGTAAACTCTTCAAGGAGATATAATATTCACTTAGATGAGAATACTTTGAGAATGTGAATATGTATATGTATGCATATATATGCATATATATATACTTATAAATGTGTTTGTATACATACATACACACAGGCATACCATGTGGTGATTATTGCCCTTTATCTTTTTAAAGGCCCTGGTTATGATTTCAATTGCATTTCAGACGTCCTCCAATCAATAGGACATTTTCTGAAGCACTATGGAATCTCGGCACAGTTCTGTAGTTAGGAAGCCCTGGGTTTGAATCCCACCTTAGATATTTACCAGCTGTGTGACCTAGGCATATTACAATTTCTTTAAGCCCATTTCCTCATTTTTAAATTTGGGGGGGTTATATTAATTCTGTAAGATTTATCTTATTGGGTTTTTATGAGGATAAAATTAGGTAATGTATGTTTAGCTAATTCACCAGGGCTATTTCCCCAACTTTAAGTCTCATTAGCCAAGAACAAACCTGATTATTCTTCCTCCCAGGCTTCTAGGGGTAACCAAGGATTGCTGACATTTCTAGTACTAGCCCCCATTTGTATGCTTCCCATCAATTATCAGACAGATTCAATTAGCTTTTAGAAAAGGTAATTTACCAAGCAGGTATAATAAGGAGAGCTATTATAGAAACCTTTCTCTCAAACTGATAGCTCACTCTAGCCTTTCACACACAAATTCCCCAGAAAAAGCGGACTTACATTTGTAAGAAAATGTTAGGAAGGATCATGTATAGGAAACTTGTGTGGCAAAATGGTAACCAACAGCTAGTGACTGGCAGTCTTCTTTTTTGTGGAATGCTCATGAAGCTTTCCTCATGGAATCTTGAAGGTGCTCTCCCTGGATGTGTCTAATTTATCCTTCATGGGCATCATTTGTCTGTGCTAAATAATTTAGATATCTAGATACTGTTTCAAGGACACTGATCCAGAATTGGACACAGCTACCAGCACTGATGGAATTTCAAGTCTTCTGACCTTTAGTAATCTACTCCATCCCATCTCTGAATATTCTGTTGCTTTTTAAGGCAAATACTTCATTTTTTCTGTTCTTGGAGATCTGTTACTCAACCAAGTAACTCTGAAATGACTTTTTATTTTTATGTGTAGTTACAAATGTTTGACTTATCAGACAAATATTCATTGAACTGAATTGAATTCAGCAGGTGGCTGTTATACAGAGAGTATCCACTCCCCTCATTTTCTCAAACTTTTATGTAGAATTATCTCTGAAACCCTGGTATGCTAAACATATCCTAAAAAAACTCCTGCTCCTTCTTTTAACCTCTGTTTTCATTTTTTCTATATGGTTATATTTAAAAATTGTCTTACTGTCATAATAAATATGCCAAAATACAAAACAGATATGGATCTACTTTTAAAATTGTTTAGCATTTTACTTTCTCTCAGTTACATGTAAAAACAATTTTTAAGATTTGTTTTTAAAACTTTGAGTTCAAAATTTTCTCCCTTACTCCATCCCCATATCCATTCATTGAGAAGACAAGCATTTGCATATAGGTTATACATGTGTAGTAGTGCAAAACATTTCCATGTTAATCATGTTATGAAAGAAAACAAAAATAAAGACTTCAAGAAAAATAAATCTTAAAAAGTGTGCTTCAATATAGATTCAGACACCACCAATTCTTTCTCTCTGTTTGGAGATCATTTTTCATCATAAGTCCTTAAAGAATTATCTTGGATCCTTGTATTGCAGAGAATAGGTAAGTCATTCACATCCGATCATCTTACAATATTTCTATTACTTTGTACATAGTACATTTCCCTTTGCATTAGCTCATATAAGTCTTTCCAGGTTTTTCTGGAGCATCCCTCCCATCATTCCTGTTAGCACATAGTATTCCATCATAACCATGTACACCAATTTATTCAACCATTCCCTGATTAATTGGCATCCCCTCAATTTCCAATCCTTTGCCACAAGGAAAGAACTGCTACAAATATTTTTGACATATAGGTCCTTTTGCTTTTTTTTCTCTTTTGGGATACAGGCCTACTAGTGGTATTGCTAGGTCAAATATGCAGGGTTTTATAGCCCGTTGTACACAGTTCCAAATTTTTCTCCCCTCACCCTGTCTCTCCTCAAAAAGTGTTTTGCTTCTGACTACCCTCTCCCCTCACCCCTCCTCTTATCCACTTCCTCTCCTACTTTAGGGCAGCAGTTTTCAACCTGTGGGGGTCTAACAAGGTCACCTAAGACCATCAGAAAACACATATCCTTGATGGTCTTAGGAACCAAGACACCTCTCCTCTCTCTGTCTCCAGGTGGGTCTGCCCACATGCAGATACCCCCACATACAAATATTAAAAGGTCGTGGCATTAGGAAGGTTGAGAATGACTGCTCTAGGGTAAGACAGATTTCTATACCCAATTGAGTGGGTATGTTATTCCCTCTTTGAGCCAATTATGATGAGAGTAAAGTTCACTCTTTCCCTTTCACCTCTCTCATCTTCCCCTCCACTGAAAAGGTTTCTTTTTGACTCTTTTATGGAGGATAATTTACCCCATTCTACCTCTCCCTTTTCCTTTGTCCCAGTACATTCCTCTCTCACATCTTGATTTTATTAGATATCATCCCTTCATATTCAACTTATACCTGTGTCCCATGTCCTTTTCATCAAAAATGTTTGAAAGTCCTCTATTTCATTAAATATTCATTTTTTTCTCCATGAAGAATTATACTCAATTTTATTGCATAGGCAAGTCTTGGATGTAATACTAGCTCCTTTATCTTCTGGAATACCATATTCCAAGCCCGCTGATCCCTTAATGTAGAAGCTACTAAATCTTGGATTATATGGAATGTGGCTCCACAGTACTTGAATTGTTTCTTTCTGGCTGCTTGCAATATGTTCTTCTTGACCTGGGAGCTCTGGAATTTGGCTATAATATTCCTGGGTGTTTTCATATTGGGCTGTCTTTTAGTTGGTAATCTCTGGATTCTTTCAATTTCTATTTTCCCCTCTGTTTCTAGAATATAACAACAGTTTTCCTTGATAATGTCTTAAAAGATGATGCTTGGGATCTTTTTCATACTGACTTTCAGGTAGTCCAATAATTTTTAAATTCTCTCTCCTGAAATCTATTTTCTAGGTCAGTTTTTTTTCCCAATAATTCACATTGTCTTCTATTTTTTCATTCTTTTTGGTTTTGTTTAATTATTTCTTGATTTCTCACAGTCATTAGCCTTTCTTTGTTCAGTTTTTACTTTTAAGTAATTATATTCTTCAGTGAGCTTTTATATCTTCTTTTCCATTTGGTCAATTCCACATCTCAATGAATTTTTTCATCCATGTGCTTTTGTGCCTCTTTTTTCCATTTGACCAATTCCACTTTTTAAAGGTATTCTTCTCACTGATTTTTTGTAACTCTCTTACAATTTGGACTAGTCTGATTTTTTTAAGGTGTTATTTTCTTCAGTACTTTTGTGTCTCTTTTACCATGCTTTTGACTTATTTTTCCATGATTTTTTGCATCACTTTCATTACTCTTGCCAATTTTCCCTCTACCTCTCTTATTTAATTGGCCTGAGACCAATTCATAGTTTTCTTACAGACTTTGGGTGTAGGAGTTTTGACTTTGTCATATGTATGTGTATATGCATACATACATATATACACATATACATACACATATATTTTATTTATCTATATATGTAAATACATATGTGTATATATGTATATGAAAGAAAAGATTCATGTGTTACAAATACTGTCTTTCCATGTAGAAATATAAAGAATTCAACTTTAATAAATTCCTTATGATTTATCTTTTATGTTTACCTGTTTGTGCTTCTCTTGGATTTTTATATTCAAAAGTCAAGTTTTTTGTTCACCTCTAGCCTTTTTATCAAGAATGCTTGGGGGGTGGAGCCAAGATGGCGGCATACAAGTAGTAAGGTCTTGCAGCTCCCACAACGCCACCCTAAACACCCATAAAATTATGAGCCCATATAAAGCCTAGGACTCTCAGACTCACACAAAAATACTGAGAACCCATATCTCACTGAAGGCAGCTTGGCAGCAGGGGCTCATTGCGGCAGCTGGAACGGAGGCTGGAACAGCCTGAAGCCCAGACCCTGGCCAGGCCCAGGGCAGTGGGAAGGAGCCTGACTGAGCTGAGCCAAGTAAGCACCTCAGCCAGTCAGCAGAGGTTCTACAGCCTCCAGCACATCCACTTCTGCCAAGGCGTGAGGAATGGGGACGGGAGAGGTGCAGCTTGTACCTCAGCGGAGCAGAGACCCGGCCAGCCCAAAACCGTAGCCGAGGCCAGGGTAGGCTCCAGGGTGGCCGGGAGGAGCTGAGTCTCCCAAACCAGCTTGAATCTAACTTCAAAGACAATCTAAAGCAACTGCCTAAGGGGATCTTCAAATCCTCAGAGACCAGTTAGTGAAAGTTAAACTTTGAAAATTAATTTGGGGGTGGTAAAGCAGTTCAGCCAATCTGCCCCTGGGGCAAAGAAGCAGTGGGGGAAGGGAACTGCTGGAACGGGTGGCAGGCCCCACCAGGCTGCTTCAGAGCCCCTGGCGTGCGGACTCAGCAGGGGGGCTGAATCGATTGATCAGGGCCAAGTGCTCTTGCGTTGAGCGGCCTGGATCT
>JAQQSW010021444.1:0-10657 GCA_028646575.1 Pseudocheirus occidentalis
TTGCCTCTATTAATTGGAGAAGTAGGGAACCCTCTCTCAGAGGTTCTGGATAAGATTTCACAGTTAAGTGACTTAGGGGAATGGGGAAGAGATAAATCTACTCAAGAGAGAAGAGTAAATAGTCAGTGGATTCAAAGAAATAATAGGCTGACAAGAACAGCAATGTTTACAGCTCTATTGAGAGCAGGAGTTGATTTTAGAAGAATAGATGGCATTCCAACTGAAGAGCTGCATAAGATGTACAAAGAAAAGGTACTTAACATTACAAGAGGACATATGACTAATTAAATAGGGAGGAATAATATTTAAAAGGTGAAATTGAGAGGTGAGAGAGAAATAAAATGAGAGGAGATGGGGAGAGACAGAATGTGGTAAGTCATCTCACATAGAAGAGGCAAGGGATAATTGTTACATTGGAGTGGAAGAACGGAAGGCAAAAGGGAATGGGTCAACTTTTCTCTCATTGAATTAGGCTTAAGGAGGGAATGACATGCACACTAAATTGGGTATCTTGCTCTACAGGAGAATGGGGGGAAGGGGATGAGAGGGGATGATGGAGGGGAAGTCATGTTGTGGGAGGAGGGTAGTTAGGAGCCCACACTTTTGTAAAGGACAGGAACAAAGTTGAGAAGAAAAAAATAGGTGGCAGGATATGATGGTGGGAAATATAGTCAGTTTTTCACAATATATCCACTATGGAAATGTTTTACATAAATACACATGTACAACCTTTATTAAACTACTTATCTTCCTAGTAAGTGTTAGTGATGAGGGAGAAAAGGAATGAATCTGTATTTTAAAGTTTTAAAATAAAATGTTTAAAATTATTATCATTATTACTATTATTATTATTATTATTATTATTATTATTATTATTATTTACATGCAACTGGGAAATAAGATATACAGGCACTTGTGCATAGAGATCCATCTTGTCTTGCTAGAAAGTCATAGGGAGAATGGGGGAGGATATAGGAGAGAGCAAATTGGGGGAGGGGGTATTCAGTGGTATTTCTGTTATGGGGTTGTGGGTAGGGGAATGACAGGGAGAAAATGTGTAACTCAAAATCTTGGGGGAATGAATGATGTTATGAAAAAATAATCACAAAAGTCAATTAAAAATAAAAAATAATAAAAATAAAAACTTTTTCAACTCTAAACCTATTTTTTTAAAAAGAATCCATCCAACCTATATCTCTTCCATGAATCCTTGCTAGATTCACTCAATTAAAATGCCTACCCTTCTCTTTGGATACTGATTTATTAGATGTGGAACCATGTTCAGTGCCCTTAATTTTAAAACTTAAGTTCATAATCTACAACATGAGAGCACTCAGCTAGAATGTCTCCAACGTTCCTTTCAAATAGAAATGTGATCTCAGAAATTTTTTTTCTAGATTAATTTGTAATGAAATGTCCTTGGACTCAGTAACCTAACTTGTAGTATATAACTTCAACATATGCATACATGTATATATACATTATATATGTGTGCATGTGTGTGTACAATATATTTATATATACATTGTATACATACATACACATGCACAGATAGATAGATAGAGACAGACAGACAGACAGACAGAGATATAGATACAGATATACATGTATACATCTTTTCAACTGCTTAGGAAGAGGAGCAGAATGTTTTTATAGTTTATACCCTGGATACTAGTGAATTGCACATTGCAGATATTCAATTTTTGTTGCATTACATTTCTAATGTTCAAATAGAGTTTATGTGCTGGTCCAGAATGAAGAATACTGTTCACTTTCTGAGTGCTATATATTTCTTTTCTTCGTTTTCTAAATAATTAGGAATAGTGACAAAGGGGGTCTTGAGAAGAGAAAAGAGACCACATAATGCTTCTATCTTAAATTGTTCTTCTTTTGCTGAAGCTGATAGGCTGTACTAACTATAAAAACCAAGCAGATTCTTAAGATAGCTAGATGGCAAAGTAAACAGAGAGCTATTCCTGGAGTCAGAAAGATCTGTGTTCAAATATGACTTTGAAGATTACTACCGATGTGATCCTAAGTAAGTATCCTGACTACTCTCTACCTTAATTTCATCTTATCAAATAAAATATAAAAAATAATAGCACCTACTTTCCAAGGTGGTTTTGAACATAATATAATTTTTCTGCAGTACTTTGTAAATTTTTATAATAGTAAATAATTTGAATTTGAAGACGATTTTTGTATTGGCAAGTAATCAGCAACTTAGCACCTTGTTTCAAGTTCAGTAAATGTAGGAAGTACCTAGCACTAAGAAATTGATCAAGCCACTATTGGCAAAACAGAATTTATGACCTCGTCTTTCCTGTTACTGACATAACAGGAAGGGGTTCGCTGAAACAGGATGCTAATGCTGTGTGTATATAAAGAAAATCTAGTTGAAGCCACAAGCCACCTTAAATTCCCATGAAATATGACTCTAAACAGATTATAGGGCCCCCAAATTCACAAAAATATATAATACAGGGGTGGCTAGGTGGCACAGTGAGTAGAGCACCAGCCCTGGAGTCAGGAGGACCTGAGCTCAAATCGGGCCTCAGACACTTGACACATTTGATAGCCATATGACTTTGGGCAAGTCACTCAACCTCCATTGTCCTCCAAAAAACAGCAAAAAATATAGAATACACATCTCTCACAGAAGGCAGCTTGACAGGTGGGGCTCATCATAGCAGGCTGGAAGTCAAAACGAGCCGACCATGAAATGGCAGCCTGGCCCCACCCCAGTCAGAAGAACCCACAGCTGAAGTCCTCAGAAGAGCAGATCAGCAGCACCTGTGGAAGTTTCCAGATTTATCAAGCCAGGAGAAATAAGGCTAAGAGAAATGTCGGTGGAATTCAGCTATATTTGGGAAAGAAAAGCAGTCTGGCCAAACTGCCACCAGGGCAAGGAAGCAGCAGAAGCAGCATAAGTAGCAGCCATCTCCACCTCGGCTGCTGCAGAGCTCCTGGCCTGCAGATTATAGGGGGACCAAGATGATTGATCAGAGGCCAAGGGCTTTTTGTTGAGTGTCCTGGATCCAGAATGTGGTCTTGGGTGGTGGTCCTGAGGTGAGCTTTCAGCATGCCAAAGTTGGTGGGGATTGCAGCACCCCCCTAATAGTTCCAGCAGCTGTGAAAACCACAACAATTTGGGACAAGGCTTTCCCCCCTGGAAGCAGAGTTCCACAGAACTAAAAAATCAAGCAACTAATTGACTGGCCAATATGAGCAGCCAAAAGAAACAAAGCAAGAACATCAATTGTACTCGAATCATTTTGGGGGGACAAAAAGGATCAAAGAATGGAATGGGAGGAAGACAGCACAGTTAGAAATCCCACACCAAATACTTCCAAGTAACTTGAAGATTGCCTATAAGCCATAGATTGACTTAAATACGATGCTGAAAACAAATTAAGAGAAGTGGAGTGAAAATTGAGAAAAAAATGAGAAAGATGCAAGAAAATCATGAAAAGAGAGTCAGCAACCTGACTGAAAAAAAATAACATCTTAAAGAACAAGTTAATTCAAATGGCAGAAGAATGCCTTAAAAAGTCAAATTTGCCAAATGGAAAAAAGTATTCTGAAGAGAATAATACCTTCAGAACTAGAGTGGACCAAAAGGAAGCAAATGACTTTAGGAGAAATCAAGATACTATTAAACAGACACAAACAAATGAAAAAGTAGGAAGGAATGTGAAATATCTCTTTGGAAAAAAATCACTGACCTGGAAAATAGATGCAGGAGAGACAATTTAAAAATTATTGGACTACCTGAAAGCCATGATGAAAAAAAGGAACTTAGCACCCTTCAAGAAATTCTAAAGGATAATTGTCCTGGTATTTTAGAATCAGAGGGCAAAATAGAACTTGAAAGAATTCACAGATCACCCCTTGAAAAAGATCCCTAAAAGAAAACACCTAAAAATATTATTGCCAGGTCCCAGAATTCCCTGACCAAAGACAAAATATTATAGGCTGCCAAGTGGAAACAATTTGAATACTGTGGAAACACAATTAGGATAACCCAGGATCAGGCAGCTTCTACACTGCGGAATCAAAGGGCCTGGAATATGATATTCTGAAGATCATGGGAGCTAGGATTAAAACCAAGAATCAGCTACACAACAAAATTGAGTATAGTGTTCCAGGGGAAAATATGGTCATTAAGTTAGGTGGAGGACTTTCAAGCATTCTTGGTAAAAAAAATCATAACTGAACAGAAAATCTGACATTGAAACACAAGAAGCATGAGAAGGTAAACATGGAAAAGAAATCATAAGGAACTTATTAAATTTGAACTATTTACATGTCAATATGGAAAAACTATAATAGTAACTTAAAAAAACTTAGTATCACGATAGGTGAATGATAATATATATATATACGCACACATTATAATAGTAATAATAATAATGATGATGATGATAATAACACTAATTATTATTATTAACTACATGCAAATGGAAATTAAGATATACAAGCGCTAGTGTAGGGAGACCCACCCTGCCCTACCAGAAAGTTAGAAGGGCATTGGAGGACATGAAACAGAATAGATGGGGGAGGGGCTTTACAGTGGGATCGCTCTTTTGGGGTTGTGGGTATGGCAAAGACAGGGAGACATTCATAACTCAAAATCTCATGAAAATGAATGATGTAAAGAAGAAAATAGATAAAATAACTAATTCAAAAAAATCCCCAGAGTGGAAGGTGAGAATTTCTTGGGACAGGAATCTGAAGGAAGAGCAGCAACAGAAGAGAAATGAGAAGAGAGAGACACTCAGAAATTTCTGAGAACTTTTGGTGGCACAGTTTCTTCTGAACAGGAATCCAGGTGGCTGAAAAGGAACCCCCTCTTTCCCCTCACCCCTCTCTCAGGCTGGAGAGAATTATTTTGATTTTGAAAACCTGGATGAAGTGACTTTGATTGTGTGTGCCAGCTGAGATTTCTTCTGGTGCAGAGAGCCAGCCACTTTGCCCATGGACTGAATAAGCATGACTGGGATGCAGGGACTTTGTCTGTTTGTGGCTTTTTTGAGTCATGAGTTTCTCGAACAGAAGTTGCAGAGGATTTGAGATTGACTGGACTCTGTGAACTTCAGTGTGGATCAGAACCTACGAGGAGTGGTGGTCAAGGACCTGGGAGCTGTCTACCTTGGAACCCAGGTGACAGTTTTGCGAATCCAGGTAGGATCTGGGACCATGGAAGGGGAACCAGGGAATCTGAGAAACCACCCTGAGTCAAGCTGAAAGAAGACTTTACTTGGATACTGTGTACTGACTGAGGAATTAGAAATATACTAGTGATGGAGGGGTGGAGGGTCTGTGAATTTCCTAATGACTGTAACTTAGTGATTAATGATACTTAGTAGTTTATTGCTGAGTGAGTAGCTGATTAATTTAACTTAGTTGCCCCATGAGTGGAAAACTTCTGATTATTGTACTTTGAGATGATTGATTCACTGAAGGATTCAAGATTATTCTTTGTTCAAAACTTTGTGGCCACTATGGTGGAAACTATGTGGCTATTTTAATGATAAGCTGTCATCAATAGTATATTGTAATTTTCTGTGATAATTTGTAATATTATCAATGCTGTACCTTGATTTTCTGTGAATGCTTTGCTTTATTTTGTTAGGAAATAAATAGAATACTCACTATAATGTGTAATCAGAACCTTAAAAGCTGTTTGCAGTAGAATCCTTTGTAAAGCTGCTTGTGCATGGCATTGCAACCTTAAAGCACAGTATAAATGTTAGCTAAATCTAATACTTTCATATAAGTATGTTTATCCTGGATAAGTTCATTCCATATTCCTTTCCCTCAGTGTTGAAGACTTAGGTTCTAGATATTACCAATAATGTAGGAGGTATCAGCTTGATGATAAAAAGGGTAACTCAATAGGAGGAAGAAATAAATAAGAAAAGAGATATGAGGAAAAAGGTGTATTTTCCTTGCTGTTCTTTTAAATATTTTCAAAGACTTGAGGTAGGTAAAAATTTCCATGAGACAGATTAGATTTATGCAGTTCGATTTCTGAAGAACTTTTAGAGTCAGAGTTGTCTGAAATTTGAGAGCAAACCATCTAAGAAACCAATAGCTCTTAGGAAATAAGCAAATTAAATTATTCAGTAATTATGTTGATGACCTATGAATTTTTAATACCCTTACTCTAATTAAATTATACAGTTTTATAAGGAATAAGTACTAAATTCAGAGGAATAGTCTGAATACTTTTACAGTAATTGGAAATGAATCATGCAAACTAATAAATGACCACTAAAAGAATTTGTCACCAATGAGCAAAAATTCAAACATTTTAGATAATTTAAATTATAGAATTTATTCATACTTAATAGACTGGACAAATTCTATTTTCAGAATAGCAGAGACATCATGCTAAACTCTATTCCAATTAACATTCTAAGGAGTAATGAATGCAAAGCATTAAAAAGTTCAACTGTTATCAGATTTCCAGGAGCCAAGGGGGTGGAATAAGCAGTGAACCACTGCAACTCTCCCATATTCACTTCAAAACTAACATTAAATAGTGACTTGAAAGTAATCTAGGAACAGTAGAACCAATAAAGAGACAGGGCGAAACAATCTTTTGGCCCAAGAAAATTGTAGGATAATCAAGAAAGGCCCATCTCACTTGGGTGAAAGAGCTGCACAGCCCAGGGAGAGGAGCATCCCATCAAGTCCCACCTAAGCAAACCAGGAGCTCATGATTCCAAATGTATTGTAACAGGAACACATCAATACCAAAACCTCCCATATGCCTTAGCATAGTTAAGGGAACCAGCAGATTCCAGTTCAGTGAAGCAGCAAATGCTACAGTTCTAGCACAGGCATCTCCAAGCATCTGGAATTTAATGTGCTAAAGTTCAGCACCAGGAGGACAGATGTCCTCTAGTAGCTGAAATTCTACTTGTTTCAGTGTGGAATAGCAATGTAATTTAAAGATCCCCTTGTACTTACTTGGTTTTGGGGTGATGTTAAAACCCAGAGCTTGTTAATCCCAGATGTGGGATGGACTTCTGATATAAAGAGAGAGGGCTGTACTAGTTGGAGCTGGTGTGGTGAATTTAGAGAGAGACCAAAGCAGAGGGGGCCAGAAGAACTTTTGAGAAGCAGAAACATGGAAGCAGAGAGAGAGAATTTCCGGGATCCAGATTGCAGAGAGACTGACACCTGAGGGCTACTTGGAGCTTCCCATGACTTTTGAGAACTTCCACCCAGAGCTGCTGAGAACTGAGGAGGCATGGCGGTGGTGTCAGTATTTTATGTGTCTGTTTTGATGTTTACCAGATTTGTCTCCTGGTGAAGGACAGTGCTGTTGTTGCGGAGATCCTGGAAACTTGCTGTTGGTTCAGAAGCCCTGAAGAAGTATTTTCTTGTTGAATGCGTACAGAAGTCCTGGAAGACTTGAAAATGTTTTCAGGGGTTCTGTGACTGTTCTGCAGGCAGAAAGTGAATTGGCAAGGACACTGACAATGCATCTTGTGGCTTTGCTAAACTTTGTCTCTCCAGGGACAGAGATTGCTGAGAACTTGCCCCAGGTGAATAAAAGGACTCTCCTTGGGTATTAAATGCTGTGATGATGTCTTTGTAGCTTAGGAGTAGATGGCCTTTTGTGCTATCCACTGTACCTTTAGGGAAGGTCGTTGCCAGTAACTGATGATAATTGTATTACAGTTGTGATCCAGGGGTGAGCTTTTGACTTTTACTGACCAAATGTATGCACTTCGTTTATGATTGGAAACTAATCTCCATTTGAGAAGAGAGCCTCTGTGATTGACTAAATGAATATGCTGCCCAGGGATAGAGTGGTACTTAGATTGAATTGAGGAATTACTAAATTATTAAATAGCACATGGTGAATGCTGTATTTTGATTTTCTCTTTTCTTTAAATGTTTTTGCCTTAATTTGTCACAGAATACAATATGGTGGTATTCTGAACCTTAGAAATTGCCTTTATTTGGCATTACAATTTGGGACTCAATAATATTAAACTGTTTCCATTCCTTTATGATAAGCAGATATTTGTCAATACTGAAATTTGTATAAATAATGTGACACTTAAAAGGGATGTACACAGATATTTCTGTGTGGGGGTAGGTATAATTGGACTAACCTGAAGATTTAAAAAAAAAGAAAACCATTAAGGGGAAGAAAGGAATTGTAATGGGAGAAAAGGAAAGGGAGAGGGAGGAGATAGTAAATTATGCCACAAGAAGACGCATAGAAACATACTATAGTGGAAGCGTGTGAAGGAAGGAGATGAGCATCATATGATTGTTACTCTCACTGATTCTTATTTAAAGAGGGATCAATACAAATGGCTAAGTTTAGATTCTAACATGAAAAGACTCAAAAATTCCTAACAACAGAGGGAAAATAGAGAAGAAGAGGAGCAAGGTATGAAATTTACTAGCATTGGTTTGGGTTCATTGAGGGAATAACATACTCTGTTAAGAATAAAAATCTATTGTGCCCTACAGGCAATAGGAGGAATAAGTGGGGAGGGGTATAAGAAAGGGAGAGTAGTCAGTAGGGAGGGAAAGAGTAGCAAAGGGAAAAGGTAGGTAAAAAGGGGGTGAACACAGGGAGGGAATACTGAGGGAGGTGGTGGTCAAAGGGATAAGTCTTAAGGAGGGGAAAGGAAAAGGAAGACATAAAGATATAAACGGGGGAGGGAATAAGATGGAGGGAAAGTCACAGATAGTAATCATAACTGTGAATGTGAATGGGATGAACTCTTCCATAAAACAGAGGCAGATAGCAGAATGGATTAAAAGTCACAATCCTGCAATATGTTGTCAACAAGAAACACATTTGAAACAAAGGGATACATGTAGAGTAAAGGTAAAATGATGGAGTAGAATGTATTATGTCTCAGCTAAAGTAAAAAAAAAACAGGGGTAGCAATCATTATCTCAGATAAAGCAAAAGCCAACATAGATCTAATTAAAAGGGATAGGGAAGGAAACTACATCCTGCTAAAAGGCACCATCGAGAATGAAGCAATATCATTACTTAACATATATGCACCAAGCAGTATAGCATCCAAATTCCTAGAAGAAAAGTCAAGGGAATTAGAGGAGGAAATAGAAAGCAAAACAATATTAGTGGGGGACCTCAATCTTTCCCTTTCTGAACTTGATAAATCTAATCTCAAAATAAACGAGAAAGAAGTTAAGGAGACAAACAGAATTTTAGAGAGGCTAGACATGATAGATCTCAGGAGAAAATTGGATGGGGACAAAAAGGAATATACTTTCTTCTCAGTAGTTCATGGCACATACACAAAAATAGACCATGTACTTGGGCATAAAAACCTCACAATTCAGTGCAGAAAGGCAGAAATATTAATTGCATCATTCTCAGATCATGATACAATAAAAATTATATGTAATAAAGAGCCATGGAAAGGTGTAATGGTCCCCTTAATTTAGTAGCCTAAGGCTCAGCCTTAGGCGGTAGTCTCAGGGAGGACTGAATCAAGAGAGAGGTGTACAGCAGCTGACCTTTATTGCATTGCAGTGTCCTTCCTTAAATACCCTATAGCATTAGATCTGGCATGGTTCTCACGTGCACTGTAGGGGAACTGACCAATAGGGGAGGAGATTGATCAGTGGAGGAGCAGCCAAGTCAGCTGTTTCAGCTGCCACTCTTCAGGAGAGTAATTTCTCCAGGAACCTCCCTGTAAAGTAAGCAACTGAGCTGTGACCCTCAGCACCAAAGGTGCTTTTTGACTCCACTTGTTCCCTACAGAAAAGTAGACAAAAAACTAATTGGAAACTAAATAACTTAATCCTAAAGAATGAGTGGTTCAGAGGCGGAGCCAAGATGGCGGCATAGAAGCAGCAAAGCACCACAGCTCCCACACAAACACACTAAAAAACTCATAAAATGGGACGCTAAAGAGATTTTCAAGCTCCCAAACTTTCCACAAGGCAGAAAGAACATCTGTTGCTACAGGCAGCACAGCAGGCGGGACTCTTCACAACAGTCTGGGACCCGAGGCTGAAACCCCAGCCGGGTTAAGCCCTGGGGCATTGGGTGGGGAGCCGTGGCTAGAGGAGAGCAGATCGGCTGCACTGGAGGCACAGTTACCACATCTATCAGGACAGAAGGAAAAAAAGGGTGAGAGAAAAGTCAGTGGATTTTGCTAACTGGGGAGGAGAAGAGCAGGTCCGGCCAAACTGCTCCCAGGGCAAGGAAGCAGCGGGAGGTGGCTGTAGCAGCAGGAATGTCTGAGAGCTGCAGCGGCTTCAGAGCCCTCGGCCTGCAGATAGCAGGGGGGCTGACGTGATCCAAGGGCCAAGGGCTCTTGCGTTGAGTGGCCTGGATCTGAATCGTGGTCTTGAGTGGTGGTCCTGGGGTGCTCTTTCAGTGAGCCAAGGCTGGGAGGTGGGGCTGCAGCACCCCACTAAGAGCACTGGCAGCTGTGAGGGCCCCAGCGATTTGGGACAGACTTTTCCCCCTCCAGGAAGCAGAGTTCCACAGAGCTAAAAAACCAAGCAATTAATAGACTGGCCAACATGAGAAAAAGGAAGCAAGCTAGGAACAGCAGTAAAACTCTAGAATCCTTTTTTATGGACAAAAAAAGACCAAAGCATGGAGCAGGAGGAAGACAGCTCAGTCAAAACTCCC
>JAQQSW010021445.1:0-10657 GCA_028646575.1 Pseudocheirus occidentalis
CAGAAAGGAGGAAACCGTGAACATCTTATTTGAGAAGAACCAGGAAGCAGGCCAGCCAGTCACTTACTTTTCACCAGCAGAGATGGGCTGATCTGCCAGAGACATTAAGTCCCAAGGTGTTGCCTGAGGCACTAAAAGGTTAAATGACTTACCCAAAGGTCATACAACTACTATCAGAGTAACGATTTGAACCTAGATTTTAAGACATAGTCTAATATATAACTAAAAATATAGACATTATTAAGGGATGACCTTTTTCTAAAGGGCATTATGAAATAAGAAAGACTTGTTCCTAATTTCTAATAATATCAGTAAAAATAGCTGACATTGAAAGGATGTGAACAGGGGATTTTCAGATGAAATTAGAGCTATCTATAGTCATTAGGTAAAATGTTCTAGATCACTATTAATTAGGGAAATGCAAATCAAAACAACTCTGAGGTACCACATCACACCTACCAAATTGGCTAACATGACAAAAAAAATGAAAATGACAAATGTTGGATAAGATGGGAAAATTGGAACACCAATACATTTGTTGGTGGAGTTGTGAACTGATGCAATCATTTTTTTTAGTTGGCCAGTGATTTTTATTTATGCAATATGCATCTTTTCTTTTTCTTTAATTAACTTGTTCATTTTTAGTTGACATCATTGATTTCCATGAGATTTTGAGTTACAAATTTTCTCCCCTGTCTTCCCCCTACTCACCATCCCAAAACTGATCCCACTGTATAACCCGTCCCCCAATCTGCTCTGTCCTATATCCTCCCTCATCACCCCTCTGGCTTTCCCATAGAGCAAGAGGGATCTCCCTATCCCAGTGCCTGTATATCTTATTAATGCAACCATCCTGGAGAGCAATTTGGAACTATGCCCAAAGGGCTATAAAAATACACATATCCTTCAACTCAGCAATAGCACTTCTAGGGCTGTATCCGAAAGAGATCATTAAAAAAAGGACCTACATGAACAAAAATATTTATAGCAGCTTTTTTTGTGTTGACAAAGAATTGGAAATTGAGGGGATGACTGTCAACTGGGGAATGGATGAACAAGTTGTGATATGTGAATGTAATGGAATACTATTGTGCTATATATAAGAAATGAGGAACAGGTAGACTTCAGAGAAACCTGCAAAGACTTATATGTACTGATGGAGGGGGGGAGAGAACCAGGAGAACACTGTACACAGTAACAGCCACAGTGTTCAAGGGTTGATTTTGATAAACTTATTAGCCCTTTTCAGCAATGCAAGAACCTAAAACAATTCCATCACACACATGATGGAAAATGCCAGTCACATCTAGAGAAAGAACTATGGAGTCAGAATGCAGAATGAAGCAGAATATTTTCTTCGTTGGTTTATTTTTTTCTTTCTCGTGGTTTTTCCTATCTGTGATTTCCTATTTGGATAATGTGAGAATGTGTTTAATAGGAATGTATGTGTAGACTCCTATATCAGATTTCAAGCCATCTTGGGGAGGAAGACAGTAGGGGGAGAAAATTGAAACTTTATGGAAGTGAATATTGGAAACTAAAAATAAATAATTTAATAAATTAAGTTTTTTTAAAAAAAGGAACAAACTATTGACAGGATAAAACACTTGGGAGTCTACCTGCCAAGACATACACAAGAACTACATGAGCACAATTAAAAAACACTCTTTACACATATAAAGATAGAACAATATAAATGGGAGAAATATTAATTGTTCAAGCACAAGTCAAGCCAATGTAATAAAAATGACAAATCTAAATTAATTTATTTATTCCAGGCCATACCAATCCAGCTGCCAAAGAATTACTTTGTAGAAATGAAGAAAAATAATACAATTCATCTGGAGGAACAAATAACCAAAAACAGCAAGAGAATTCATGAAAAATCAAGTGGGGAAAGTAGTATGAAACTTCAACTCCACCACAAAGCTGTAATCATCAAAACAATCCTGTAGTGGTTAAGAGAAAAAGGTCAGTGAGTGAAAGAGATTACATATACAACATATCCAAACAAACCCAAAGATCCAAGACTACTGGGAAAAGATCTCACTATTTGACAAAAACGTTTAGGAAAACTGGGAAGGAAGAAACTAGGCATAGCCCAACATCTCACATTGTATATCAAGATAAGTTGCAAATGGATACGTGGTTTCTATATAAAGGATGATATAATAGTTCACAAGAGGTAAAAAATGAACAATTCTGATTACATGAAATTTATGTATAAAAACCAACTCAGCTAAAATTTAAAAAAGGGAATGGGATTTGCAGCAAGTTTCTGATAAAGATCTAATTTCTAAGGTATATACAGAACTGATTTAAAGGTATAAGAATAAGCCATTCTCTGCAGATCAAAGCATTGTTTTCACTTTTTTTCTTTCTCATGGTTTTTCCCTTTTATTCTGAATCTTCTTTCATAACTTGACAAATGTGGAAATATGTTCAATATGACTATACACCATATAATCTGCATCAGACTGCTCACAATCTTGGGGAAGGGAGGAGAGGGAGAAAAAAACCTTAAAATAGTGAATGCTGCGGGGCGGCTAGGTGGCGCAGTGAATAGAGCACCAGCCCTGGTCAGGAGTACCTGAGTTCAAATCCGGCCTCAGACACTTAACACAAAAAAATCTAGCCGTGTGACCTTGGGCAAGTCGCTTAACCCCAACTGCCCTCCAAAAAGCAAAAAAAAAAAAAAAATAGTGAATGCTGAAAACTGAAAAAAAAAATTAAAAAGGAATAAGCCATTCTCTAATGGATAAATGATCACGGAATATGAATGGGTAGTTTTTGGAGGAAGAAATCCAAGTTAGCAAAAACCATAATGAAAAAAATGCCTTAAATCACTAATAATTTTTTTAATTTTAAATTTTTTTAAAAATCCAAATTCAAACATTCTAAGGTATCACTTTACATCCATCCGAAAAATTGAACAAAAAAGAGGGAAATGAGATGAAAACTGCTGGAGGGAATGTGGGAAAAGAAGAATATACTGCTGCTGAAATATGAACTGGTTCCACCATTCCAGAAAGCAATTTAGAACTAGGTCCAAAAAGCAATTAAACTGTGCATGTACTTTGATCCAGCAATATTAGTACTATATATGCTGATTAAAGAGAAAAAGGATGCGTCGGTATAAAAATATTTAAACTATCTCTTTTTATGATGGCAAAGAGTTGGAAACTGGGGGGGGATTGAGGAATTAATTGAAGAATGAACTAGTTATGGTATACAAATATGGAGGGGAAAGTTTCAGAGAAACCTAGAAAACTTGTATGAACCATTGAAAAGTGAAGTGAGCAGAACGAGCAGACAATATTGCAGGATAATTTCAACAATACTGTAAAGACACACAACTTTGAAAGACTTAGGAACTTTAATCAACACAATGACCCCCCATAATTCCAGATGATGCATGATAAAGCCCAGAAGCCACCCTCAGAGGTGACTGATTCAGAACGCAGATTAAGGCATGTTTTTTGACATATGACCAATGCAAAAATTTGTTTTTGCTTGAACTATACAAATTTTGTTTTCTGTTTTTCTTGCTTTCTCAATGAGGGGAGGGGATAGAATGCAGACTTGAAAATAAAATTTAACTGCTTTTTTTTGAAAAAGGGTATCAGGCAATTCCAAAAGATTTATGATAGAAAATGCTATCCACATCCAGAGAAAGAATGAATCTGAATGCAAATCAAAAGATACTATTTTCACTTTATTTTGTGGGGTTTTTTGGGGGGGGGTCTGTTTTCTTTCACAATATGACCAATAGGGAAATGTTTTACATGACTGCACATTAACGACCTATATTAAACTGTTTAGTCCTAGGGAGGAGGGAGAGGAAAGGAGAGAGTATGAAAATTTGAAATTCGAAATTTTATAAAACAATGAATGTTAAAAATTGTATTTACATGTAAATGGGGAAAATAAAATACTATTTAAATGGGAGGAGGAGAAAAAAGATATCAGGAAATAGCAGGGCAGGGCTGTACAAGGGCAAACCCCCCAGATTTCCATTCCTTCTCTTTCATCCAGTATGCTTCTGGAGAGTTGCTCTCTTTTCCCTAGGACCTTCCTAGGGAAACGCCTTTGGCTCCAGATGCAGCCCATCCCTGTTCCCACCCGGAAACCCCAAGAACACGAAAAGCCTAGGGCCATTTCAGCTCTCCATGACATCTGTGAGCATGAACCCCGTCCTGGAACAATTAACTGAGGTGAAGGGGCAGCTCTCACTCAAAACACCCCCGGAACCCTCCAGTTCCCAAATATTCCCTCACCACCATACACATGCTGCCCACTAAGGCGAGTTTCTAACTTTTCAATTACAAAAACATTTCTGCCTCATCTCTTCGAAGTCACTTACGTTCTCTGCGACAACCCCCCTCCAGCCACCTCTCCCCACTGCCCTCGATATACAGCTTCCACATACATTTCTGACCCAAGTCACCAGGGCTCACTCCACCTCACTGTAATTGCCAACCCCCTCCCCCTCCCAAATCCCACTTAGACAACCTCTTACTTCTCTCCTATTCACCCCTTCTCTGGACTCACACAGGGGTCACCCTAGTGACGGCTCTCCTCACTCCTGGCCAGCCCTATGTTACCAAGAGCCTCCACTCCTCCAATGCAGCCTTCCCACTGCCGTCAGTACTTTGGAAAGCCCAGGTCCGACCATGTCACTCTCCCATCCTGGCTCTAGAATGTCCCGTGGAGACTTAGTATCTCCAAGATCAAATACGTACGAATTACTCTTTTATTTATTTAAGCATTTATTTAAGGTTCCTGACAAAATGACTCTAACCTATCGTTCCAGACAAATTCTATGCTTTCTACACACACTCCGGCCGCACGGCCTTGCCCATTCAGATCGTTCCTCCCCAGGATACCTGGCCAAAGCTCTCCGGACGCACCTCAGATTCTTAGATGCCTCAGTCTCCTTCAGAGCTCAGCTCAAACTCCACTTAGCAACTGCAGCCTTCACAAACACCGTAACAATCCATGCCTTCACCTCTCCCCCAAAAAGACTTATGTTGATTATTGCAGTCTCTCAGCTTTCCTCCCCCGCCACTCCCGGTAGAAAATAAGCTTCTTGAGGGAGGGCTGGGAAATGTTGGGGGTTTTTTGTTTGGATCCCCTCTAGTCTGTAAAGTAGCAGGCACCCCAAAGATGCATGGCTCCCCGCGTGCTCTTTCTCATTCCCTCTCTCCACTCGCCTCTCCCTCTCTCTCTCCCCGCATTCATTCCCTCTCCCTTTCTCTGCAGTTAGTGAAAACCCATCTCCCTGGAATTTCCTTGACTCTCCAGATTTGGGGCTCAACCTCATATCCCCAAACTTCTCAGTGGCTTTTGGCGCCCCTCATGTCCCCCACTCTCTACGTAGTCAAGAGACGCTGCCCCTTCACGTCCAGAGGACCCCCACCCCCAGGAACCAAAGCTCTCTAAAGTGCTCAGATACAGCACGCGCACAAGCTAAATTGGTTTCCAAATCCGAGAACGCAACCCCAGAGGAAACGCAGAAGATTAACGAAGAGTCCCGCACCCTCCCCACGTCTACCCTCCGCAGGCGCAACTGGGGCGCGGGAGACGGCGCGTTTTTCTCTCTCTGCTTGGGGTGTCTGAGCGGTGCCCCGAGGGCGGCTCCCACCACTCCAGGGAACGTCCAGCCTGCTGGGCACCGCTCACGGATACTCTCCCTGTGGCCCCCGCCCCCCGGCCGGCCCTGAAGCTCCCCCAGCGGTGCGCGGCGCACCCCGAGGCTGCCAGAGCCCAACTCTTGGCGGCCGCAGCGGGCGCCCCCGCACGCAGGGGCCCCGAGACGGCCGCCGCCTCCGCTCGTGGGGAGCCGGGGCTCCGCGGGCGAACGCAGGTCCGGCGGGAGGCGCCCCCAGGGGGTTCGGGCCGGGGCCGAGCCCGGACGGGGCGGACGGGCCACGAGCGGGGCCGCCCGGCCTCGGCTGACGTTTTTCTCTCGCTCCTGCTCCTCTCCTGGCTCCTGCCCGCAGAAAGTCAGCCACAAAAACAGCGAGCGAGGGCAGCCGCCACCTCGGACATGGTAGTGCTGGGACGCAAGAGAGGCCGAGCCCACACCGCTCCTAAGCCCGTCCCACTGTGCTGCCAAAGTGGCCTCTGCCCCCTTATAGCGCGGCCGCCCGCCCGCCCATTGGCTAGAGCCGGGACTAGGCCAGAAGGATGCAGTGCGTTCTTTGCCAGCCAAAGGCACAGACCGTGTCTTCCGCGAACAAAGATCCTCTCTCTACGCAGCCCTACTGTCTCGCTGGGATGCACTTTGTGGCAAAAGATCTCCTTCAAGGACCCTCTGGATGTCTTTAGAGACATTTCTCGTCAAGTCCAAGAGCCGTGACGCCCCATGTAGTGGAATCGAATGTGTGCAACGAAAGACAGTGCGCAAGAAAATTAAGAAAATTAAAATCTAAAATCCCTACTGATTGTGCTTGCCACTGGCACGCTCCCTAAATTATAATCATATTGTCCAATATTTTTCATCTAATTTTTTTCTTGTCATTTAAAACCATTTGCCTAGCTGGACAAAAAATACAAATTGGCACCGATTTCATAAAATTCTTTCCCAAGGTTTCTTCTCCTGTCTAAACATCCCACGAACAAAACAATTCATACCATAGAAGAAATGGGCACGCTTTTATTTTTTGAGAAGACGAAATTTGAATTTAGGAGGATAGGGCCATACCAGTTGTTCTTAGGGGAATGTGTAAGGCTCCCACCAGACTTCCCATTTTGCAAAGGCACTGTTCATACTTTGCAATGGCTAGATCTCATTTACCCTAATGTAGACCATACAGTCTAATAATGTAAACCAGTCATTCTAGGATCTAGAGATGGAAGGGAATTTAGAGGTCCCCACATTCAACTCCTTCATTTTACAGGAAACTGAGGCTCGTCTTTCATCATTTCATGCCTTGTATCCAATACCAACACATTCTGCCCGTTTTAGATTATCTAACCTAGTGCCAAGGCAAGGAAGGCAAAAAGGTAACCAGAACCCATCCTTTTCCTAGAACTCATGCACAAAAACAACTTCTTTTTAATTGACTTGTTTATTTACTTTTAGTTTACAAGATTCAGTTCCACAATCACTTGAGTTTCAAATTTTCTCCCCTCCCCCCTCCCCCCATGGTGGCACACAATCATGTATCAGATCTGCAAATACTTTCACATTGTACAATAGTCTGGTTGTATAGAAGGCTTGTAACCAATGGAGTGAACAATGGGGAAAAAAAGAAACAAAACCAAATGTGAAAAAGAATGATAGCATGCATTGCTTCAGTCTCCATTCAAACTCTGTTCTTTCTAGATCGTTCTCTGAATGTAGACGTCTCCTTCCATCCTGAGACTTGGAGAGTCGTCTTTTAACTGTGCATTGCTGAGAAGAGTCCAATTTATCAAGATTGGTCATCACACATTCCATGTGTCTGTGACTGTACAAATTTTTCCTGGTTCTGCTCTTCTCACTTCGCATCAGTTTGTATAAGCCTCTCCAGGTAATTATGAAGTCCATCTTCTTCCCATTTCTTATTGCACAATAGTTAGTATTCCATTACATTCATATACCACAACTTGTTCAGCCATTCCCCAATTGATGGGCATCCCCTAAATTTCCAGTTTTTTGCCACCACAAAGAGGGCTGCAATGAATATTTTTGAACATATGCGTCTTTTTCCCATTTCTATGATCTCTTTGGGATACAACCCCAATAGTCCCAGATTGCCATCCAGAATGGTTGTATCATTTCTCAGCTCCACCAGCAATGCATGAGTGTTCCAATTTTTGCACATCCTCTCCAACACTTGTCATTTTCCTGTTTTGTCATCTTAGCCAATCTGACTGATGAAATGTGGTACCTCAAAGTTGTTTTGATTTGAATTTCTCGAATCAGTAGTGACTTAGAGCATTTTTCCATATGCTTAAAGATATCTTTAATTTCTACCTCTGAAAATTGCCTGTTCATATCCTTTGACCATCTATCAACTGGGAAATGGAAAACAACTTCTGCCCACTTTTAAAGTTTTAAGCCCACGTTTAATTCATCGACTGTGAGGAAAATTCAGATAGTAGTTGTCGTTGGAACACAGCTGCAATGACAAGCATTAATGACAGTGACAAAGCCACCCTGAAGGGAGCCTGGGCTCTATCCAGGCCCTCAGATGTTCAACCAGATGCATACAATAGAAGGTAACAGAGCAGTGGGTTAAGCCTAAAGAAATCATGCCACAGATTTCCAAGCACCTCTGCTATCCTACCTAGCATTTTTCTATACCCCTTTCCACATCTCTGAGACCACCAAAGGCAACACAGGCTAACAAGCTTCTGAGGTGTGCTTTGAAACTAAGTCTTCAGACTTTTGAGCTAGGAATTTTCCTCCCGAATCGAAAAGCCTTCTTAAAACAACTACAAACTCCTGTTTGCATTTAATGCTATGAACAAAGTGGCTGCGACCACCTTTTCCAAGTTTATTATCCATTCCATGGTAGCAGTCACAGCATGGTCCAGTTAAAGTGACCTTGTGCCTCCCACTCAGGCCATTCCATGTTGGCATATCTCTCCCCAAGTTGCCCCTCTCCAACCCTATGCCTAAAACACTCTTCTTTCTTCCCAGACTCAGTGAATTCATGATTTTCTCCAGACCTCAGCTTAAACACCACCTTTTTTGACTAGCCTTTCCAACTTCTAAAGCCTCCACCCACAAAACAATTACTTTGTAATTATGGCATAGGTGTACAAATCACCTCCGGGGAATGTAAACTCCTAGAAGGCTCCAATAATTTCTTTTTTGTCTTTGCATTCCCCCCCCCCTCCCACAAAGGAGACTTTGATGCTTGGTTTGAGGCAGGATGGATGCTTTCCTCAAGGCAATCAGAGATGAAGAACCCTAGGTGACCTCAGGCAGTCAGGGCTTTGTTGGAGAGCTCAGTGCCCAAAGTGGGGGCCCATTTAGAGAATGGCCCTTTTAAGAGGGGCCTCACATCCTTGGCTACTATTTTGGTTTTTTTCTTTTGTCTGTTTTCTAGCAGAAAATCAGCCTAAGCCTGAAAAACAGTTTTGATGGCCTTAATCTTGGAATTATATGTTCAGTGGGTTTTAAAGATTGGAAACACTTCTAAAAAGCCTGTTCTACTTCAGGGATAAGGCAGCCCCTCCTACCTTACAGCACAGCTACTTTCCCAGCCTATTTGCTACCAGAACCCCCTCCCCACACACCCTATCCCCAGTGACCCATAGGAAATTACAGCCAGAATTATCAAATATGTGTTCAATGGGGAAAATGCTCTCCTTCTCACACCCCACTACAAGGCACCTCTTTGCAAAGCATGCAGATTTCAAGATTCAGACAGACTTGTAAGGAGTTCTCCATTTCTAGGATGTCTTGGGAGACATTCAACTCAACAGAGCCAAAGGCCAAGTCTTTTTACGCTAGCAGAGTGGCATTACACTAGTAGGTCTCTATAGAAATGAAAATTGTCTGGGGAGAGTGAAAACTTCTCAGGAAGTTTTGGATTAAGTTCCCCCCCTCCCCTAATACAGCTGTCAATCAGCAGCAAGCCCTTTCTGATTTCCCTGATTTTGTGTGCCCCTCCTCCCAGCCAGTGGGAGTCAGGGACAGCCCTGGCTCACTCCTCCTCCCTTGCTTTGGGACCCTTTCCCCCCTTTCCCTTACTGTCAATCAGCATCCTTGTTGTTTGTAAACTTCTGGGAAATAGTGGCTGGTTTCCGTGACCTGCCACTGGGGAAGATTTTGGCTCTGATACTTAAGTCTGCCTCTCAGTCAACGAGAGAGGAGGCAGTTGAAGAAGGGGGCTTGAGTGCTTTAGGATATAAATTCTTGTTTTGTCTTTTTAACACGCCTCCTCTTCTTCGTGATGAGTCGTGAGGAAGAGAATAAACTCCTGTTTTTATCCTCAGACATCTCCGAATTTTTAATTAAGTTTTAGGGTGGGTTTTTCATCCCAAACAAAATGGAAGTTTGCAAAGGTTCTGAGAGTTGCTTTTCCGCATTAAACCCAGGATCACTACTAAGATAGTTCCATTTGTGTGGGGTGCAAAGACCCTACCCCAAGTTAGCTACACAGAGATCTCTCCAGGTGAAAGCAGAAAGGTTTCTTTACTGGAATCTCGGGAGAAGCCGGCAATCCACACCACTGGAAACGACCAGAGAAGGATGCTGATTTACAGAAGCAGAAGGCTGGGTTAAATAAACAAACATTACAAAGCCCCTCTCCCCGCCCCTGCAAAGCTCTTACTTTTGATCAGCACTTGTGGTTACTTTTCCCTTATTTGGCAGGTGGGGTGATAGAAAGGAGGGCTCAAGCAGAAGATTTCCACAGTAGACCTAAGGTTTCAAATATGTCCAATATGGCTGATGGAAGGATAGGCTTGATTGTTTCAGGAGGTGCTAAGTCTGGAAGCTAGACTGATTAGGGATTCAGGAGGTACCATATTAGGAGGGAGTTTTCTGTCTGATAATGTTCAAGGCTTTGGGGGGGCAGCTGGCCACTTAGAACAAAGGAGCTATGTACTTCTTTAGACTAAAAGAGTTTGTTTATGAAATACTTGGGTGATGTATTCAGGGGATGGCTACTGTTACTAGGTAGGCTGTTAACTCAGGAAAAAGAAACTTTTAGGC
>JAQQSW010021447.1:0-10656 GCA_028646575.1 Pseudocheirus occidentalis
GGGAAGGGAAGGGAAGGAAAGGAAAGGAAAGGAAAGGAAAGGAAAGGAAAGGAAAGGAAAGGAAAGGAAAGGAAAGGAAGGGAAGGGAAGGGAAGGAAAGGAAAGGAAAGGAAAGGAAGAGGGAGGGGGAGAGAGGGGGAGGGAAGGATGAAGGAAGGAAGGGAGGGAAGGGGAAAGCAATGAAGGGAGGGAAGAAGGAAGAAAAGGGGGAGGGAATAGAAGGAAGGAAGGAAGGAAGGAAGGAAGGAAGGAAGGAAGGAAATATCCATTTATTTAACATTTGCTTTGTGTTAAGCACTGGGGATACAAATACAAACAAAAAGAAAGAGTCCTTGCTCCTGAGGAACTTCTGTTTTAGAGGGTAAGATGATACCGAAAGGGAGCTAAAAAGCAGAATTGGGTGGAGAGAAAGGATGGTTTTGAAATCCATAGAAAAACAGAATCAGGAGCAGTAGTGGAATGAATGTAGGTTACTCTGAATCCCTCCACAAAAGAGGCTCCTGGAAGAATTCACAGATGGGAATAGGTTTTCCCTATAGTGTTTTCCTCTGTGTCTTTTAAAGACTCCAGGCTGGGGGGGGGGACATCCTAGGACAGAGACACTTCAGGGGTACAGTTAATTAAAAGTAAAGGGATGGAGTCTTCAACCTGAACAATGAATGTTGAGTCTGGCAAAAGATGGTATCTCCAGCATGCAAAAACAACCTCCCCTCCTTGGGATCCCCAGTCTGTACTAGCTAGAAGAGCTGTAGAACTGGTCCAGAGACAGGGGAATGGACAAGACGATGTCAAGAGAACCTAGTCAGCTCTAGTTCCAACCTTAGGAAGACCTTCTACTTCACATCTATCTAAGGCCCAAATGAACACATCTTCCTACTCTGTGTCTACACACCTATTACTACTGGGGGTTTGGATCCCCTTCCTCAGCTTTCTTGTGGTCCCATCTTAATTCTGTGTCTTGTTTTACTACACTCTCTTTTATTCAAGGCCTCAACCTCACCCTGTTATCTCAACCACTTGCCCTTGTCTTGGCAGGACCATGGACCAATCAGGCAGGAAGAGAATCTAGGCTGGGGGAGGAGTGGGTTCCAAAAGCTGGTTTTTTCCTTCTGTCCTGAATAACCTTTGGCAATAGGCTTTAGGGGCTCCACTACCCAGCTCTATCCTCTCCAGCCTCACAGCCAAAGCCAAAGGATCACTGCTCTGCTTTTCCTTGGTTCTAAGATCCAGGCATCTTTCCAACCTAATTCTGGAGGGTCCCTCTATGGTCACTCTGAATTACCTTACCCACCCACTCCCAAGATCATCAATCTCAAGACTGCACAGAATTGAGAAGGGTTAGAAGAGAGGGCTATGGGAGTTCCCTGACCCTCAGATCTTAGATTCTTTGAGCCCAGGGAACAAGTAGAAAAGATCCAGTAATAATGGCATCCTGGGCATCTGAATAAATTTGCCAGCCTCTTCTCTCACACACTCCCAAGCTCTTAAACTGAAGTTGATGATAAAACTGGCTTCATGAGCAGGGGGATGTGATACAAGAGGGTATGTGGTCATTGGAGGGGGAGCAGAGGAAGATAAGAAGATAACTCAACTCCTCCACACCAAATAGACAACCCACCACATACAGTGGTGAAGGTAGAATAGTATCACAGCAAGGGGGCAGATGGGACTCAGAAGAGCGGAGACAGAGCAGGATATAAATGGCAAAACAGTGGTGGCTTTTGCTCAGGGTGAGGAGTGGGGGGTCAGGCTTTGTGCCAAAGCTACTATAAGGAATCTGGACCATTCCCTCCCCTCCCTATTAGTGGAGTCACTGCCATTTGATATCCACAGAGACGAGCTGGCTGCTCAGGCAGGGGGTGGGGGGGGAATGACTTTGAAAACAGCAGATCCTTTCAGGGCCCAGGTTGGCAGGGGCTTCTGGAGGCCAGAAAGGCCTGGAGCCCCCCCTTCCTCCCCCCACCTCCACCCTGGTCATCAAAGGGGCTGAGGAGGGGACATGGGAGAAGAGAAACTGACATCACTCAAGGCTATGCCTACTGCCTCTGCAAACCATCCCTGGCCCCTCTTCCCATCATGACACCTCCCCCTACTACCATTCTGAAAAATTTGCTGGAAAATAAGACACCTACTTTCTCCCACATCCCCTGAGTTTCACCCCTATCTAAACCCCAGTCTAAATCCAGAGATCATCAGCGCTGATCTCTGAATGAAAATATAGCATGGTGGCTACAGTTAGGCTGGGAATGTGCTTAGAGATCCTTTACCACCTGCTTTTGCTGGACCATCCAGAATACTAGTGCCTAGGGTTGAGATTCTGGTTGGACCTGGAGCCCACCCTCTGAAATAATCACCTTTCAGCACCTCCTGGAGGATTTCCTCCCTTCTGACTTCCTAGGAGGATACCTTCCCAAAGAAGTATGATGTGGGAAAGGGCACTCAGTGTGAGCTCAGGACAACTGGGCTCCTAATGCTGGCTCCACTATTTACTACCTATGGTGAAGTCACCACTTCAGTTTCCTGATCTGTACAATAAGACTAGAGGATTTACAAAGTCCCTAAGATGTTATGATGATCCCTCTCTTCTCTCCACCTCTGGGAAGAACAATCTCTCCCCAGCCCACACCTGGGTTGAAATCCCAACTAAGCAAAGGCTAGGAACAATCTTAATTCACTCCTCTTTCTCCAGCCTGAAAGTTCTGATCTTCATTAGTCACTGAGGGGTTACCCAAAGAGTCTTTGATCAGTCCCTGGTAAGGGGTGGAGGTGAGGAAAGAGGAATATAATGGGGAAGGGGAAGAAATTGCCTCCTACCTTGTCTCCCTCCCTCCCTCTCTCCTGAGCTCAGCGGACCATTTCTCCCCGCTTGTTTTTTGGAGTCTTCAAAATGATCTCACTGCTCCCCTCATACAGACAGCTGCCTGCAGTCGCGGGTTGCAGGTGGGGAGATCAGTCCTAAGCAACTGGGAGGAGGATGGGGATGGGGAGGTGGAGTGGAAGAGGTCACAGGGGAGGGGGTGCACATGCTACGGAAAAGCCCCCAAGTTAGGAATGGGGCAATTGGACTAAGGAGATATTGTCATCAGTTTAACTCATTCCCTAACGAGAGCGGTGTTTCTCCTAGTGTGTGGTCCAGCGCGAGCGCATGTCACTATTCCAATTTTACTAAGTGGGGAGCGGGACTGGGGCTTCTAAGTGTTTCTAGTGGGAAGGAGGCACTGCCTTTGTCATTCAGAGTGCATGTATGTGAGGGCTACATCTGGGGGTCGCTGCCACAGGCTGAGGAGCTGTGTAGTCAGCTTAGGACCGCCTGAAGCTCCTGTGGAGGTGGTAGGTTGGGGGGAAAGGAGACAAGGACCCAGAGATTCACCGACCTCGACCCTAAGTGATGGGGGAGCCACTATTTCTCAGTGATCCCCGTAGGGACTTCTATAGAGAGCGAAGCTGAGGAACGGGACGCCGAAGTCCGCGGAGGGCTGGATGATAAAGTCTCTGGGTTGGGGTGGGCAGCCCTCCACGATTCCATGTTGGAGATACCAGCTTTTGTTCGTCACCCCCGACACCCCAGGGGCACGGTCGCCGCATCCCTTACCTTGGGTCCTGGACAGAGAGGCACCTCGGACCAGGTGGCCGAGAGAATGGACTGAAGGCTTGACTGACGGGGCGGGTTGGAGGGTGAGGAGAGGAGCGGAGCTGTGTGACGGGCGGGGCCGGGTTCTTAAACTAGACGAGTCGATCAGATAAGGGCTGGGCCGGGGCCGTGGGGCCGGGGCCAGGGTCGGGCCGGGCCGGGGGCAGAGCTGGGCCGGGCCGAGCCGCCCCCTCCCTCCGCAGCGATGGAGCCAAACTTTGTGTGAATGGAGGGGCCACCGGGCCGGGGGCTGTTGAGGGAATGGGGGGGGGGGGGAAAATGGGCGGAGGCGGAGGGGGGTGTTCCCCAGTGACCAATGAGAGAGTCGAGCGCTGAGGACCTGTTGCCGGGATTGGAGAGGGACGAACCGGGGGGTGGGGTGAGTGGGCCAGAAGTGGGGGAAACAGACCCGGAGAAACAGAAGTCTACAGGGAGACCAGAGAAGTGAGAGGGAGATGAACGCAGACACCGGGAGGACACAGACAGACGGCCAGACACAGAGTGCAAGGGGTGGAAAGATGAAGAGACAGAAAGAGGCAGAGAGAATCAAAGCAAAGAGAAAGAGGAAGCGAGAATATCAGAGGAGGGAGTGAAGCCCGAGATGGCCCCTGGTGGGGGAGGGGAGGGAGGGAAAATGTGGGTGGGGAGGAGTGGAATTGAGGTAGAGTTAATGAGGTGGAAATAAATTCAGCAAAGGCCCAAGTTATGCTGGAGGCTCCACTAGAACAGCTCTTGGGAGTGAAACTGGGCTTGGGTTCCTGCCTGGCCTTGGGAATATGACAGGATGATACTCGATCCTTCATTCATTGAGCGCCTACTATGTGCTAGGCTCTTGGAGGATTAAAAAGCAAAATTAATATGCCAGGATCCCTGACCTGGTGGGGTTTAGACCGCTAGTCGGGGATGTTGTTAAGCAACTGAACAGAGCTGTCATCTACCAGGCAGAGAATTCGACTAGCTGATGTCTACGGCGCCTTGAGCTCTAGAATTGGATGATTCATTCTAGGAAGGAAGACACTGGCACAAATAAACACGGTACTCCCTGTACCGTAAAAGGTGCCATAAAGTTGATGTAAACTAAGATGTGGTTTTGTTACTCCTCCACTGAAAAATCTTTAGTGGCTCCTAATTCCCTTGCTCCTTTGATTCAAACTCATTTGCCTGGCATTCAAGACCCCCCACAGTCTGGTGGTACCCTGTTTTCCCAATCTTTATCCCATAGTGCCCTGTGCCATTCACTCCAGCCAAATTATACTCCTAGCCCCTGCCCCTCTCAACAGCCCCAAATGCACACTGAACTCCTCTGTCCTGTATCTTGAGCACAGCACTTCCTAAGCCTAGAACGTCCTCCCTCTCCATTTTTGCCTGATGAACTCTTACCTGTTTTTTAAAGCCAAACTCAAATACTGTATCTTCCAGGTCGTCTCATATTGTAGAGACCTCCCCCTCCACCTCACAAAGTCTTTTGTTTTGTACCTCTCTGTGGCCCACATTATGTAATACCATTTGTAAGTCATCCCTCTTTTACACTTTAAACTCCACTAGCAAAGAATGGTAGACAAGAGTGCACAAATTGGAATGGGTTTGGATTCTGACTCTGTTACTGGCTATACTTATGTTTTCTAGAATATTTTATTTCTCTCCTTAATTTTCTTCTCAATAAGTGATATTTTTGTGATTGCATCTCTCTAAGATCCCTTCTACCTCAAAATCTCCTTCATACCAGTGGCACTTAGTGTTTGATGAATGAATAATAATCAAACAATCAAGAAAAGGGAGAGTATACTTGTGGCTTACTGATAGTCAAGAAAGACATCTAGGAGGAAGTGGAATTCAAGTTGGATCTTGAAGGATGGGTAGGCTTTCCACAAGCAAAAATGAGAGGGGGAAAGGTGGAGGTAACAGGTGGCAGAAAAGTATGAAATGGTCAGAGAACAATAAATTGTCCCAGGTGGCTAGACTGTTCAAGTTGGAAAGCTGGGAAGTATTTTGTGATAAGACTGGAGAGGAATGTTGAAGCCAAGTCATAAAAGACTTTGAATGTCATACTAAGGAGTTTATTTGGGGGAATCATTTCTAGGTTTTTCTTTTTTAAATGGAAGTGTGACAAGGTCATACTAGAAAGTCCCAAGGTGTGATAGGGCTAAGAGCCTGGAGTCAGAGAAAACAGGAAGCTATTGAAATAATCCAGTAAAAAGGTAATGAAAGTATGAACTAAGTTAGTGGGAATAAAGAGAATAAAGGCTAGAGTCAGAAGACTGAAGGAAAAATCAAGACGACGTCGGGATGGAGGAAGGAAGATTAAAAATACAGCATCTCACAAGTCAGATCTGGTTGGAAACTAGCCCAAACCTCTCATTTTGCCTGTGAGGAAACTAAGACCCAAAGAAGAAAAGAAATTTGGCCAATGTCACACAATTAACTAGTCAGTTGGCAGAGCCAGGGTTAGCACCTAGGTTTGGGGACTGCTAATACCATGCTGTTTCTACTACACCCTGGATGACTGGGAAAATCGTGGTGCTGCTAACATTTCAAGAAAAGTATCTGACAGTCTCTTGTCTTATAAGCATGATGCAATCTGGATGACAGTGGGATATTTAACTGGTTTTCCCAAAGTCTAGTCATTAATCATTTGTGTCAAAGTCTGGTGGGATGTCTCTAATGGAAGACCCAGGGATCTATCTTAGCCTTTTTTCTGTTTAATATTTTAATCAATTACTTAGTTGAAAATCTAGATGACATGCTTATCAAATTTTTGGAAAAAGAGAGCAGTGAAGGATAGATAGATTAGGTGGCAGAATAAGGATTTGTAAAAGCATAGGATAAATCTAATATAAGATATATTGGACAAATATAAATTTACAGTAATTAGAGGAAGGGGCCTTAAATATCATCTAATTCAACAATCTCAACCTACTGAGTACTAACCTGCAAAATATGATGAAATGATTTGTCAAAGATTACACAGTCAGTAGAAGAGCAAGAATTTGAATCTCTGGTTTCAAATCCAATTCTCTTTCTAGTGTGCTATGGGGCACTTAAGTGACACAGTGGATACTAAGGAAGGGTCATCTTCTTGAGTTCAAATAGGACCTCAGACACTTATTAGCTATGTGAGCCTGGACAAGTCACTTAACCCAGTGTGCCTCAGTTTCTTCATCTGTCAAATAAGCTGAAGAAGGAAATGGCAAACCACCCCAGCATTTTTGCCAAGAAAATCCCAAAATGGGGTCACAAAGAATTGGATATGATTGAAATGACAGAACAACAACAATGACAAAACTGTGCTACAATGGAAGTTTTTAAAAATCAGCCACAAAATATAAGATATTGAAAGCATGGATAGAAAACAATTCATGTGAAAAAAATAAAAAATCAATGTATCAACAAACATTTATAAGCCCATTCCATGTGCCAGTACTCTTGGCAAGGAACTGGAGATATACAGACAAAAGTGAAATCCCTGCCCTCAGGGACTTTACATGTTCAAGCAAATCAGCATATACAAATACAGGTACAAAATAAAAGCAAGATAATTTTGGGTAGGGGAGGCATTAGCAACTGAGGGTATCAGAAAAAGCTTCATATATCAGGTAGCACTTGAAATAAATCTTGTAGGAAATTGGGGATTCTAAGAGGTAATGGTGAGGAGGGAGTAGATTCTAGGCATAGGGAACAACAGTACAAAGACAAGGAGATGGGAGATGAAATGCATGAGGAGTAGTAAAAATGCCAGTTTGGCTAGACTGTGAAGGGCTTATAAAGGAGTAATGTATAATTAAGATCGGAAAGGTAAACTGGTTCCAGTTTACAAAAGATTTTAAATGCCAAAAAGAAAAGTTTGTATTTTTTCCTAGAATTAGGGAGTCACTAGTGTTTAATGAGTAGGGAAGTGCCATGATCAGACTTTGGCAGCTGTTAGGAGGATAAATTGGAGTGGGGAGGAATTTGAGGTAAGGGAATTGATTAAGAAGCTATTGTAATAGCTGAGACATGATGAACCCCTGAAATAGGGTGGTGGTTGTATGGATAGAAAGAAGGTGATGAATTTAAGAAATGTTGGAGCAAAATAAATGACAAGATTTGGCACCTAAATGGATATACAGAGTGAGTGAGAGTGAGAAGTGGAGAATGACACATAGGTTGAGAAACTGGGTGACTGGAAAGATGGTCATACTCTCAACAGAAATAGGAAAGTTGAAAGAGGGACGGACATGAGGGGGAAAGATAGGGAGTACTGGTTTTGGATGTATTGAGTTTGAGATGCCTATAGTACATCCAGTTTGGAGTGTTCAGTAGGCAGTTGGTGATGTAGGAATGGATCTAAAGATAAAGATTAGGATTGGCTATATTGATCTTGGAGTCATATGCATGGAAATGAGCACTGGAGCTGATGAAGTCACCAAGGGAGAATGTGGAGAGAGAAGAAAAGAGGCTCCAGGACAGAGTTTTAGGAAGACACTCACCATTGAGGCCTATGATATAGATGATAAACCAGTAAAGGTAACTGAAAAGGAGTGGTCAGACAGGCAAGAAGAGAGAGACAGAGAGAGAGAGAGACAGACAGACAGACAGACAGAGACAGAGAGACCGAGAGGGAGAGGGAGAGAGACAGAGACAGACAGAGACAGAGACAGAGAGAAAGGGAAAGAGATGTTATAAAAAACAGAAAGGAGAGAGTATCTAGGGGAAGAGGGTGATCAACAATGTCAAATGCTCCAAAGAGATCAAGAAAGATGAAAATTGAGGAAAGACTATCAGATCTATTAATTTGGAGATCAATGGTGATTTGGGGAAGAGCAGTTTCAATTGAGTAATGAAGTCTGAAGCCAACTGAGAATCAGGAAAGAGGAGCGGAAGTGGAGGAAATGAGTGTAGGCTACATGTTCTAGGAATTTGGTTGTGAGAGGTAAGCAAGATGTAGGATGATAAGCTCAAAAAAAGGGATGACAGTCAAATGAGATATTTGTAAAGCAGTAAGTACAGTGCTTGGCACTTTAAAATGTTTGTTCTCTTCTCCTTTGTGGTTTAGTAAGTGTTTTTACAGAATGGGGACAAACTTAGGTGTATCTATCAGCATCAGGGCCTAAATAAGCACATAGGGAGAAGATGAAGATTAAAAAGAGAAGAGATAAAGAGATCATACAAATGGAAAAAGGACACGTATGTACAAAAATATTTATAACCACTCTTTTTGTGGTGGCAGAGAATTGAAAATTAAGGGGATGCCCATCAATTGGGGAATGACTAAACAAGTTGTGCTATATGAATGTAATGGAATACTATTGTGCTATAAGAAATAAGGAGCAGACGGACTTCATAATAACCTGGAGAGACATATATATATATAAACTGATGCTGAGTCAGGAGAGCAGAACCAGGAGAACCTTGTACACAATTATAGACACGTTGTATCTGTGATGACTGACTGATAGACTAGGCTCCTCTTAGCAATGCAATGCTATAAGACAATTACAAAAGATTCATGATGGAAAGGGATATCCACATCCAGAGAAAGGAAAGGGATATCCATATCCAGAGAAAGACCTATATAGAGTCTGAGTGCATACTGAAACAAACTATTTGCTCTCTCTTTTTTATTTTGTTTTGTTTCTTCTTTCCTTCTTTACAATTTGACTAATGTTTAATGTGAAGGTATTCATATACCTGACTGCATGCCACCATGGCAGTGGAAGGGGGGAGGAGAGGAAGGGGAAGAAAATTTGGAACTCAAGGGATTGTGGAACTGAAGGTCGTAAACTAAAAGCAAATAAATAAATTTAAAAAAAATTTTTTAAATAAAAATAATATTTTAAAAAAAAACCAAGATACTATGATACAAAATGTCAAGTAAGAATTTACATATAACCTTTGCAACATAGCAAGTCATCACTCAGATGGACTCGTTATTTAGATTGTAATGTGGCAAATACAGATTCATTGCAAAAGAAAAAAAAAGAGAAGGGATGATTGAGGAGGGGGCAAATTGTTGAAGACAGGATTGGATGGTATACAAAGGTATAAGTAAAGGGCTTGGTCTTAGTGAGGAGAATGACTACTTCTTCATTAGAAGCTAAAATAAAGGAAGAACAAAAAGTGGTTGGTGTCCAGAGATTGTAAGGTGTAGAGAAGGAGGAAAGAGGGAATTGCAGAGAACCACTTAAATTTTCTCAGTAAAGTATAAGAGGAAGTCATTGACTTGGGAGGGTTGGAGGAGGAGGTGGTTTGTTAGTCTTGAGGAGAGAAGAGAAGATTTGGAACAACAGTAGAGCTTAGGGTAGAGAATCACTCCCATGACTTAAAAAAAAAACAAGGAGCTTTAGTAGAATAGCATGATATCATGGAAAGAGTCTTGGAATCTTGGAGAAGTGGGATCAAGGTCTGGATTTAACCCTTTTTAGCTTACTAAACCTCTCTGAACTTGTTTCTTTACCTGAAAATAGAGATAGTAATCCATACATTTCCTACCTTACTTTGTTGTGACAAAAAGAAGTGCTCCATAAATCTTAAAACATGATTAATATGTGAGCTGCTATTATAATAACAACTAGCATTTTTGTAGCACTTAAGACTTTGCAAAGTGCTTTACATGTTTTATATCACTTAATTATCACAACAAGCCTGTGGGGTAGGTGCTCTTATCCTCATTTTATAGATGAAGGTTAAGTAACTTGCCCAGGGTCAAAAAGCTAAGAAGTATCTGAGGAAGGATTTGAACTCAGGTTTTACTGACTCCAAGTTCAGCTTTCTAGCTGCAGAGTCATCTAGCTGCCAAGCTCACCATGAATTAATATGGTAGCCAAGAGTTTTTTTTTTGGTTTATTTACTTTTAGTTTACAACATTCAGTTCCACAGTCCCTTGCGTTTCAGATTTTCTCCCCCTCCCTCTCCCATCATGGCAGCATGCACTCAGATACAGGATCTACAAATATCTTCCTATTAATCATTAGTCAGGTTGTAAAGAAGGATTGTAACTGATGGAATGATCAGTGGGAAAGAGGAAACAAAACAAAACAAGAAAAAGA